>JBBPCY010000013.1:13569896-13602605 GCA_037974405.1 Brachyalestes nurse
TATATATATATATAAAAATCTATAGCAGAATTGCTTGTAGCCCAACATAACAAAGCAAAAATACAGCAGGTCATGTATTACCAGTAGTCACATGTAAAATTACAGTAACAAAGGAATGAATTTAAGTATTGTACTAGACTTACAATGTAAGGGAATGTACCACCAAGTAACATTTCTGTTTTTGTGAAAAATTAAAAAAAAAAACCAAAAAAAAAACCTGATTTTGGAATCATATTGGAATCTTGAAATCTAGTCCAATATACAAAGTTTCAGATATTGTCAGAGATGTTTACTTTCAAATGTCAACAGAACAGTTTCAAAAAATGTTTTTTATATATGTCACTTTGTTAGTAATGAAACAGTTTTGCTTATATGCAGATTTTTCACGGACTAAGGGTATTAAAGCAAATGCCAGAAGTTGGTGGGAGGACAGTGCAGTGTGGCATGCTGGTGTAAATGAACACGATGAGGTGACAACTTGACACTCACACCATGTCTATAAAGCCTAGCTGCTAAATGGATGACAAGCGAGGTTAGTGTTTGACATCAATTTCCCCCATAGACATTTACACTAAAGCCCAACGCTTAGTTTGACGCTGATGCCGATAATGGCTCTAGTGCTTTCCCAGGCAAGTAATGAGAAAAACACACAAATTCCATACACAGACATAATCCCCCATAACACATGCACAAAACTGTTACAGACCATTAGCAATTCAGGACAAAAGTAGTATTCACTTATATACTGTCCCATTAGGCCCATGCAAAAAAGCACATTTATCCCTTTGTCCCTTTAAAGGTATCACTGTGTGCAAAAGTGTTTGTGTGTGTGTGTGTATATGTTTTATAAGCACATTTCGACACTTTAATTTGTGTAAATGGAAAGACACGTTGGACTTCAGCTCTGAACTTACAAAGACACTTCAGTGAGGCAGAAAGTAGAGAGCATACGAGTAAATGCACCGCAGTGACAGTTATGTGTGATATGGTGTGTGAGCTAATATTGGCTGGGATGCTGTATCAATCATTAAATATGAAAGTACAGGGCTTTTACTGAGGGTAGGTCAGCCCTGTAGTTTCATTTTGCTGACTATGTTGGAGAATAACTTTAAATCACTTCATGCTCACTTGTAAGTGTGTGGGTGTATGTGCGTATACAGGCTTGTGTGGGGAATGGATTTAACACACCAGAATGAGGGCAGATGTGTGTCGATGCTCAAAATAAATTACAAATGTGGATCATGTGTCAAACTTCTAATAATGTTTAACTGAGAAAGTTTCCATAATTGCAGATAATGCTTTCAAATTCTTCTTAGCATAGACATGACCTTGGTGCAGGTGTCGATCTAAAGGGCCAGTATCTGGTGTAGAATCTATTTCAGTGGGGATCTTGCATTAATTTCATAATCCAGTAGGTTTTGCAGAAAGAGGCACAAAGGACACATCAATTCCAGTTCCAATTCAAATAAGTTTGCATACAGTTGTATGCAAATGTTTGAATAGTGAAATTGTGTTTTTGAAAGAAAAAAAGACTTCAAATGCACAGAAGTGTGTTTTCTGTAGAAGAGGTATACAAAAAGAGGTATATAAAAGCTGTATTTCTCAGTCTGTGTGTAATGGGTGAGGCTGGATGTGTATGTGACATTGGGAATGGGGACAGATTGGGTTGCAGTGCAGGGGCTAGAGCACACGTCAGAGGTAATCCATGTTTTTGACACTTCTCTCTGACCTCAGGTTATGTAAGGGCCAGGAAATTTGCCTGTTCCCTCCAATCTAAAGCTTCCGGAGTACCAGCCACTACTGTAGACATTAATGGTTCTTCCAAAAAAAAACAACATTCTTTCAATGTAACCGGCAGTTATTTGGTTTATCTCATTCATTTATCCAAGCAATGCAAATCAAATGTGTACAGTTTAGTTACGTTCATTTGCATTTTCACTGCTTTACCTCTGTTTCTGAGTGTTTCTTGCCTCCGATGTGATCTGTCCGAGTCTTTCTTGATAATGTTGATGTTGCGGGCTTCTCTGGCCACCTCCTTGGAGAGCTCTCGGAAGTAATCTTTTGGATTACTGCTCATTTTCACTGTAAAAGGAACAATAGGTTTCTGTATTAAATTAAAATCCAGTGACAGTGCAATTTAAAAGATTAACAGAAATCTATATATTAATTGTAGACCATCACAGAACCTCCCTAAAAACACAAAACATCAAAAACTAAAACAGCAACAATTTGTACCATTCTATATCTGAATTCATTTTTAATCACAAACTGTAAACTCAGAACTGAATTCGAAACACACCAGTGTCACAAAAACCTGCTGATCAAATAAAACATGTTCAAAACTTCAAAAGAAAAGTGGCATCATGAGTAAAATACTGGAAACACATCTCAATCTGGAAGCAGCAGCAGCTTGTCTACATAAGTATTCATAAAATGTTAATGTATCCAATATTAAAATGTCAGCTCTGTTTTATGGCAGTGCCATAAAATCTCTGTCCAGTGCCTTTATGCCCTTAGTGTATATTTTACAGTACATTATCGTATGTCTTAAGCCGAACATCACTGGGACGGCAGAAAAAATTGCTACTGGACTCTTTAAATACACCCCGGAGGCTTCTAAGCGAGCCAGGAGAGACTTAAGTGCAATCGATGTGTGTGATGAGTGTGTGTGCATTTCCGGTTTTGCTGTGTGAGGGGGAAAAGCAGTCAAGTGTTGCAGGAGTGAGTTAGACCCACTGCCCCCAACACTTCTCAACGTGAAAGCAGCACCACAAAAGAGAGAAAGAAAATGTGTGTGTGTGTGTGTGTGTGTACTTTTTTATAACGGAATAAATGAAAATAAAAAAAAGAATATTAAAAATTGGAAAACGAGCTGCAACAGCTTGTTCTGAATAAATGATTCTTGTGATGTCATATGCCTTCAGCAATGCAGCAGATTACCTAGTTATACCATTTTCAGCCCTTTTGGCTGCCTTTTATTCAGCAGTGGTTACAGGGAATTTTTCCATACTAGACTGAATGCAGGGCAGGCAATAGGGCTGAAGTAAGTAAAAATTAATTATTATAATTTTGGTACATGACCCCCACAGCAAATCTTACAAGAAAAAACTAAAGTACAAGAAAAAAATAGGGTCTTAAAATACTCCACATCAGTGATTAGGGTTTTATGTCTTTTATATCTGGTTCTAGAGGCTTCAAACTGTAACGGCTGAAAATAACAGATGTGTGTGTTTGTTTTATTGGCCAAGAATACAATATGAGATACAAGTACTCTATTACTTTCACATTTACCCCCACTGCTGCCATTGTTGTTACTAGCCTTTGGTATAAATCCATATCTATCCCTAGTCAGAGTGAGGCATGACATATAATGACATCTCACAATTTATGTCATGCTTTCATAAAATTCTGCATCCGGGCTTGTGCTTGTTTAAACTTTTGGAACTCCATTTTTAAAATTGAGATGGAGCCAGCCTTTATTGGTTATATATCGCTGAGCCAGGAAAAAAAAAAAAAACACTCTTCACTGCTTGGGGACAGAAAAGATGTTTAGTTGAAAGCTTTTGCTCAAAGAAAAAGTCTAATAAAAACAGAACAGGCATTAAGTTATCAGAGGTGGTAATAAGAATGGAATGTGGAGTAATAAAGTAAGAGGCAATACTTCCTCCTGCAGGTCTCTTCATTTACCTCGTCTAAAGATTTTGGAGAAAGCATCATGAAAATAACAATGTATGTCCATTAGAGAAGCAACACTAAACATTTCGCACAGCCTATTCTACAAAAAGACCTGGGCTGTGACCAGGGCTGAGGACCTTTGGCCATTTTCTACATCTCTCCTTCTATTTGAGACTATATAATTAATTTTTTAGGTCACTTAAAAGAGACAGGCGCACATTTTGGGAGAATGGTGTGAAATGGAATTGGATGGATGTTTGGATGGATGCATGATATGGATGGATATGTTCTCTTTTTCTCCCTCCCTTTCTTTCTGTTTCTTACTCCCAACATTAGTTTCTTGTTGTATGTGCCTATTACTATACCTGGCCCTCTCCCGCCGCTGGTCTGGTTGCTGCCACGGCTGAACGCAGACAAACTCTTCGGCTTTAAAGTGCCATGACCCGACAACAGTGCGGTGAGGTTCTCTCGGGTCAAATCCAACTTCTTAGTACCCTGCTGTGGAGCGCCTGTATGAGTGTGTGTTTGTGTGTCTGTTTGTGTGTGTGTGTGTAAAAGGCATTGTGACAAAAAAAAAGTAAACAAATTAATTACACAAGTAAATATAATCAAATTACAGGCATCATCTAGTGACAGTCTTTGACTAAAGTTGCTGTTTGGGGCATATGAGGTCAAACAAACAGCTAAACTCCCAGTGAGAGCACTAAGAACACTAGTTTGCATTACTTCCAGATGACTGAAAGCACTACTGTCAGTGCACAGTACATCAGCTTTTAGCTCTGCCTCTGGTCTAGGCCAGCTTTTTTGGCATCATGTTATCCATTTCTTCAGAAAGATTTCAAATCTTTTAACAAGAACACTGCAAAAACCGGACATATGCATGCTGGAAGATTTATTCACAGGTTTATTTCTGTGGAAACACTGAAGAGGTTACTGCATTTGTTCTGAAATTAGAATACTGTAGTTATTTTGTAAGATCAATATGAACATTAGCTCACATTCACAGTCTCATCGCTGTCCCCTGGAACACCAAACACATGACCCCACCTCTGATTGGTTACCTACACTGGATACTACATTAGTTCATTTGTGAGCCCTTATGAACTCTGCAGCTCCTCAGACAGAGTTAAAGAGCATGAACGTCAGCACCAAATGGTGCCTTTGAAACAGCACTAATGAAGAGCGGCTATTTCTATCCCAGACCAACAGAGTTCACACAGGGCAGAATTTGGTCAAAGGAGGTCACTGAGCTGTTGCATAGCTCAGGGTCAAGCTAGGACGTCAGAAGCTTGAAATAATAACCACCTGTCTTATTCTAGAGGATTCTAAAAATCTGAAAATAATTTCTAAATAAGTGATGGTTAAACTTTAAGCAGTTAAAGTTTGTGAGCAATTGTTTTTACAATTAATTATAAGACTAAATTGCATTATTTGGTGCTTTCTTGCCACTTTTTTTCTATTTTTACACAAATTCTGAATTTTAATCAATAAATAGCAGTATAAATCTATGACCACACAGTGATGACGTTCAATTGCAGTTCTTTAGGATACATCTTCCCAAACCAGGGAATTGGAGTACCCTGCTCTCTGTAATGTGTCCCTCCCTCAAGTGTGTTAGAGCAAGGGAAACACAATGATGCACAGGGCAATAGGGTACTCCAACACTGTGGACCACTTCTTCTCAGACTTCACCAGAATTCAATTCAATTTATTTCACTTATTTCTAACATTATATTGAATATATGCACTAATGTGATATGAGACTATAATCTCTCACAGCATTCAGATCTTTCAACATCCTTAGGCATTATTAACAAAAGTAGGACAAAAGTTGATTACATTAAATGTAAAAAATCAGTTAATTGCTTTGAAGATTCAAATTATCCAACACAGTTCAAAACAGCAAACATTTGATTTCATGATATAATAAAATTTGCAAGGACAGACATATGTGAGATTTTGCTGATGTGGGCTTCCTCCCTTTCAGTGATGTACACAAAGGCAGCCTAAGTGCTAACAAAGTCCCCCTTTGTGAAGAATCTGCGACTCAGCTTTACAATGATCTGCCGATTCATTGTTTATCATTGAAATTGCAAAGTAATCTCTAAACTGATTCACTGAGAAAATACATTTTAATTGAACTATTTTTTTAAATCTCTAAACAAAATAAAGGACAAAGCATCTAATGTTACGAGTTAGTATAGTTCATAAAGTCCTAGAGCTATGGAATGTGGTACTGCACCTGAG
Organism: Brachyalestes nurse; assembly: GCA_037974405.1. Taxonomy (NCBI): domain Eukaryota; kingdom Metazoa; phylum Chordata; class Actinopteri; order Characiformes; family Alestidae; genus Brachyalestes; species Brachyalestes nurse. The sequence continues at coordinate 13,575,819 of JBBPCY010000013.1, forward strand.
ATGTCACCATTGACCTGGCTCTTATAATTGTTAGGAGCATTGTTGGTCCGAGAGGCATCGCTGACAGACACTGCACTGCCCTCAGGATTGGAATAAAACAGCAGCAGGGGCTGGAAGTGTCCTCGGATACATTTAGTGACCACATCCTTCCACCTAGTGCCAACCTACACAAACATACAGATGCAAGCATTTAGCAACCACATTCTTCCACTAAACATTCATACAACTAAACGAGGGAGAATTAAATGCAAGAGCCATTTGATAGGTCTTAGACTATGAATGCCAGAGAAGTTTAATTTCATTCCTGTATCTCCCTTTTTTGGTTGCACAATATTTTAACCTGTATAAACAACCAAAACTGGATGCACTCGTCTCCTCTCCTTCGACAGCAAAGTTTATTTTTAGAGATAAAAGCATGAATGGCTTGGGATGATTCAGGTACAAGTGAGTTAATGACCGAATGCGAGAGCCAAAACAGGCCACTCCAGGCAAACAGATGGAACCTTGCTCCTTAATTAACACAGCAGTAGTAAAACATGTGTTTGCATGTGTGTGCATTTGTGCATGTGAACAAGAGGAAGAAAAAGAAACACAGTGAGAAGAAAAAATGAAGAATGAGAGATCCAGGTGTACTACAAAATCAAATCACCACAATGGATTTCCTTGATCAGTTAGAAGGTAGCTGTATGTATTTGTCTGATGCTAAGGTATGTGGAAGGTATACCTCCACAGTGCCTGTGCACGTGTAAAATATAAATATGAAACAGACACACAGCTAAAAAGCACCTGGAAACATTAGGACTGAGTACTTATTCAATCAGAGCCTGAACATTGCACTTCCATCACTTCAGCTTGAACAGAAAATGTGCAAGTTATTTGTAAGCAAGCATTGTTCAGCAGTTTGCAGGCGTGTGCGAGAGAGGGAGTGAGAGAGAGAGAGAGAGAGAGAGAGCGCAAGGTAATCCATCTTGGTGGGGGCGACGGGCACCTCCAGCCCAGTGAGAGCTGAAGTGCACACACAGCACAAGCACTGCACTGCTGATGGATTGATGAAGGGCTACAGAGCCAAACCTTGCACTGCATCTCAGAACACACATGTGCATCAACACACATGCACACAAATGCATGACAGTGCATTACAAATTACGATTGATACAATAACTGTGATGATAATGAGAATCAACATGCCTGACTATATGTAAACTATACAATATAATACAGTATGCATGTATATTTATACTGTGAGACTATGTATTAGTATTATTTTTACTTTGATAGAGTGGTTTCGTTATTTGTCCTACTACTACTACTACTACTACTACTACTACTACTACTACTACTACTACTACTGCTACTGCTACTGCTACTGCTACTGATAATAATAATAATAACAACAACAACAACCACCACTACCACCATCACAATATTATTATTATGTAAAACACCCACCTCCTTGACTGTGGCATCATCAAAGAAGACCCATTTAGAAGACTTGGTATGGAAGGCGAAGGAACAGTAGTGTTTGCTGGAATAGCAAATCATTCCAACCAACTGGAGGTCACTCTTTTTGGCATGTTCATCTGTGACACGGTAAAAGAGCTAGAGAGATACAGAGGGTGAGAGTGACAGAGTAGGATGAGTATATGTGTTTACTAATGTAACAGGTGGTCTTTCATAGTTTATAAGAGAAATGAAAATTCTTGGATTGCAGTTTTAATGGTTTTAAGTGGCACACTGGGCACAAAAAAGCTGACACTTAAAACAGCTCACTCTGAACAAACTGAGTTAACACACTAAAATAAGTTAGTGTTTGAGGCTTTATTTTAATATTAATCACTTTCAGCCAAAACTTTTTGGTGGCTAAATTTTCAGGTCTTTCATAGTATACAGAATGCTGTGAGCTCATTTTTCGACCTCCTGTACAGGAAGAGAAAAATTTCAACCACAATTATTTTCATCATGGCTCAACAAGATGAAACAATGAAAAAGCTTTAGTACAGCGTCAGAGTCACTTTCTCATCCACCAATTCTGAATTGCTGGTTTACTTCTGAGGCGTCTGAAACAATGGCACACTGCGAAGGAGGGAAACTATTTTCCTGTACACCCTCCACCATCACATGAAGAGTTGAGGCATGAATTGAGGTCTTTGTAGTGACCAGTGGGCTTCCTGCAAAATTAATCCACTTCTGGAGCGTGTTCAGATCCAGAGACCAGGGCGTTAGGAAGAATGCACGCTTTCTTGCCCCAAGGGGAAAGTGTTTTCGAGCACAGCACTTTGGCTTTAGACAAAAGATGATAAGTGTGTGAGATTTTGCAAACTACATCTATACCAAGTTCCAGGGCTATCATCCACACACCAGATGAGCCTGCACTGCAGCGGATTGGTTATCAGTGTGGGCCAACTACGCTGATGCAGTTACACAATCTGAGCCTTATGAAGGGGATAAAGGCCATGTTCATTTCTCACATATGCTCTGTAGCACCAAAATAAACAGCCCTCTGTCTAGTGCCAGCTGTAGCCCCCCCACACACACACACTCACAAACAACCTTTGTGACGTTAAAAAAGATCTTTTAAGGCATGTTTAATTGTGACAGCATGCTCCCGGGTCTAATCTGTTTTACATAAGCTGCAAGAGGCTTTTTTTTTTTTATTTATTTTTTTTACAGAAAGTTTAGTTGTCTAGCAAAATAAAAATAAATTTGTAATTGAACCCACATATTTTGTTATTGATTATTAAAACTACATGTTTTATTAATACATACATTTTTATTTGTTTACGAGAGTGCATCTGTACTGATGCTGACAACAGTCTCCTTTGTGTCTGAGCTGTTGCAAGTGTAATCAGACTATCGGACTAATCTGGCAGCCTGGCAGAGCAAACAAGAACTTTCTAATCTTCTGTTGGCAGAATTTTGCTCGATTTTCTCTTTTAGTGGGCTTTCAAGCCATTTTATTTGTACCCCCCTTGATAAAGTGACTAAAATCAAGATGATGAGCTGCTTTGAGGATGTAAATCAGAGGTATTTAATTCCAGTGCTTAAGGCCTGTAGGCCAGCACAGATTGGTATTTTCTTTGCACTTCAGACTAAGAACTAAAGATTCCTGCTGTAAGTGTCTCAGCCTTGGGGGAAGGGGGATGCAATAGGCTGTCATCACATTGGTTACATCCCCTGGTCACGCCATCCTTCAGTACTTCAATCTACATATTTATTTACATTTCAACCACTGCTCACCCCTGAGAGGCTGAGGTGAGGCCCCAGTGATCTGATGACCTCCTCAGTCAGGTCGGACTGCTCCGAGTCCCACACAAAACCAATGGTGACAATCTCTGGAGAGTTCATCAGCACACGTCGAATCTTGATACTCTGACCACAGTTACTCTAGTGAAGGGGATAAACATTTGTTATAGGAAAACAGACCAGTGTAAACCACAGTTTTACACATTAACATTCAGAATGAGTGTTCCAGAAGGTAGATCTACAATTTCGATGTAAATACAAAAAGTGTAACCATCACTGACACTATAAACATGTCCAAATCACTAGCCTACCTAGATAAACCGTTAACATGAAGTTAATTAATTCAGCATTGATGTTATTTGATTGCGAGGCTGACAGCAAAACCTGATGTACCCTGCACTTCATTTCTATGCTCTACAACGCAACACACTAGAAGACACCTACTGGGCAGCTGCGCAGGTCTCCAAAGGTGCCGGCTGCCTGCAGCCGCTCCCCAAACATGTCAGAGCGCAGCCTTTCATCTCTCCTCTCAGAGAACTGCTGGCTGAGGAGCAGAGGAAAGAAGAGAGAGCAAGTGAGTTCATGTGAATAATGAAGGTTAAGACAAAACAGAGCTCAAGAAAGACAGCATTAAAAACTCAACTGTTAAAAAATATAGTTCTCTCAAAGCCACTTTACGTGCCATCAGGAGAGGAAATAAAACTTAAAATGAAACTTTTAAGATCTTTATAACAATGGCAATAGTAACTTTTGAAATATTCTGAAACTTTTTTTATTGTTCAACACCTGTCAACAATGTACACTGATCAGCCACAGCATTAAAACCACTGACAGGTGAAGTGAATACCTTTGACTTTCTTATTACAATGTAACCTGTCAAAAGGATTTTAAGCAGAAAGAGAACAGCCAGCTGTCACAGAAAAACATGTGCAAGAGTCATGATCTGAACAACTGATGATTTGAAGACTGGGCCAGAACATGAAACGGCAGGTCTTGCTTCTCTTCTAGCAGGATTAAAAAAACCTGTCACACTGCAAAAATTGTTCTGAAATGGTTAGAGGAACAGGACACAGAACCTCCAACCTTCAAAATCTTCCAAAATCCACAGATCTCCTTTTGATCAAGTATCTTTGGGATTGGTTAACCAACTAGTTTGATCCATGGAGGCTCCACAGTTTATAGGACATAAAGAATCTGCTCTTAACGACTTGGTGCCGGATACCACAGAACACATTCTTGTGGAGCCCGTGCCTAGATGGGTTAGAATTATTTTGCCAGCACGAGGGGGGCCTAAACATTATTAGGCAGATGGTTTTAATGTTATGGCTGCTCAGAGTGTATTAACTTTTACTGAGGTCTGTTTTCAACACCCTTCCATTTCTCAGGCTGTCTTGCTGAAAAGGAGAAAAGAAGACGAAAGTCAGCTTACCAGAGAGCTGTGGTAGAAACATAATGCACTAACTCGGTGAAGGGCAGAGGGTCAGAAGAGGCTCCACAACTTCGACATACAGACTGCGGAAAACACACACAAACATACTCCGTTAGATACCACCTGGCAACTGCTAAACACTAATTACCCCCTCCAGTGCGTCATTAGAGTAGGGGCTTACTGGCTAAGGTATAGTTAAATATTTACATTTTCAAGAATAAGACACAAACTTGTCTCACTGGAATCCGCCCAGAAGGGACAGTGACCTACTCCCTATTACACACCCTGTGTGAAATGTGTGTGCGTGTGTGAGCAAATCTACCTGCTCATAAAGTGTCATAGCAAACTTCTGGTGTGTGATACAGGACTTAGACGTGCAGGAATCCGTTTCAACATCAGGAGCAATATGGAGGTGAACCCTCTCGAGAATGTTCTCCTTCAGACAGAGCAAAAACAGAATGTCAGCAATATCGGTCATTGTTGATTATTCATTGCAATGCAGACTTAAGACAGGCATCATGGCAGGCAATAATCTCAAGAGGACGTTTATGGTATAGACTAGCGCTTATCATACTCGGATCCAAATAGATACAGAAGCTGGGGAAATGCACACAAAGTGTTGTGACACAATGGAACTAAAGAAATGTCACAAGACCTACCACACAGGCAAACAGGTTTGTTTTGGTTGGTTCAATGCAACATTAGCTTTAATTGGATGCACAGTAAGCTCCAGTAAGCTTCCCCAAGTCTATTATCTACTCAAACACACTCTTTCAGGAATCACGGCCATGGGAACACCGCTCGTTCTTACAACAGTAGTAAAGCATTGCCCTCGGTGATCATTTGCAACCAGTTTGAGAAAGTTAAAAGCAGAATTCAAGCAAAGGTGCATTTTTACCTGTAGTCATAAGAACAGTGGCCTCAGTCTATAAGAATAGGCTGCTTCACATCTAAACCCTGATAGAGAAGCTTCATTGACTTTGTTGTTTCACGGCAACACTATAAATGGATCTTCACAGAGGTAATGACTTACTCCTCATAGTCCTGCTGTGCTAAACAGAAAATGATTACAGGTCCCTGTGCTAAGTAGGTTTACAGCAATTACGCTGCCCGAGAAAAATCCTATACAGGCCTACAGGAGGACAATGCTTACTTCAGCCCTTTGGGTAAGAGACTGAATTTGAAAGCCTGGGGAGGTTGGGACAATGATGTAATGTAGCATATACACAGTAAGCTCTCTCTCTTTCCAATTGCAGTGTTGGGGAAAAACAAGATCTCACATATCCTTATTTTCCATTTTTACAAAAGATTACCAAAATCTCTTGAGAGTTTGGTAATACCATAATGTAATGTTCTCCCTCTTCAAATTCTGAATTGCAAGCATAGTATTTCACTCTTAGACAGCACTTTATCACAATAGGAAACCACATTCTGTCCTGTCTTTGTTAGATAAGTACCCCAGAGATCAGTTCTTCATCCCCTCCTTTTCATAGTATACTTGGTCTCCTCCAAGCCAAATCAATGTTTTTCTCACTTTCACAACTTTGGGACAATACTACGGGAACTTCTTAATACTATACACACTAAGGAAACTAATTTCCATCTATTTCTACTAGTAACTAGTAATGTACTGATCCAAAATACTGGACTGGCACAGACACTTATTAAACGGATTGGGCAGTAATCAGACATGATCATCTGATATTGTTTCTTAATCAAAATTGTACTCAGGCTAATTTATCACATGCTTCACTTCTCAACATTTCCATTTTTATTGTTGTTTCTCATTCCTATATAAACATGGACATATAGTTAAAACCTCAAGTTACTGTATACATAGATGAATGTTCTGAAGCAATTCTACATTGTGAGGTATGCAGATTGTAAACTGGAAAAAAAAAAGTCCTGGTACTGGGTTGGTACTTGGTATCAATGGATACTCTGAGTTGAGGTTCTGCCATTTTTGTAAGGAAGGAAACAATAGAATTAGTCCATTCCCAGTATTAACACAAACACAAACTTACAAAGCACTCAGCAGCATCGTCCATAAAGCCTAACTGGAAGCGCTGCTCATCCTTAAAAGTCTCCGCTAGGGCAATTCGCAGGTTGTCTGAGGGTAGCGCTCGCTCTCTGCTGTGCTGAAACTGAGAGAATATTACCTAATACAGAAAAGAAAACAATATTAGCTTAGCTCTGTGACTCCTGCTCGCTATTGTAAAAAACAAAAAAACAATTAAGGTTTTGCGCCTGATGAAAGTACCTTTAATGCACAGAAAATGCAGGAGTCCCCTAAGCAGTAGTGGGTGGGCAACTGTCGCAGACTCCGTCTGAAGATGTCAAGCTGCCATAGTACCTAAACAAAGGTATTGTTGGATATGTATTAAGATTGTGTAGAATATGATGCTGCAATTAAGTCATTGTAAAACCTGAACTAATGAGTTTAACAAAACAGAGAGATTCCTGCTAAGGGAAATCTGGCCTCCTGGTCAAAATCAATACACACCGAGGATCCTATTACATTTTGTTGAGAATCCATAGACAGTGCACAATGCAGGGCAACACTACCATCGATATATGCTCTAAATCTGAAATTTAGGACTTAGGACTTCCTAGCATAAACAAAAGATAAAATATGGTTTATCTTTTTTTAAAATCACAAGGCATTATTTTCTTTGCCACAATTAGGAGGAAACTGGGATTCCCTCCTTGCCTGACTGGCCTACAGGACATACTAATAGGCTCGAGATATCAGATCGATTTGTGTGCATGTAATAAAGAGCAAATTAAAGTTAATACTAATTTAGAGTCTCAAACTGAAGACCTCATTCATTTTGAACTGAATCATGCACTGAGTATGACCTCATTATGTGGTGACAGAAGAATGAGAAAGAAAGAAAGATGTCCACCAGCCCACACTAGCAGAAATATAGCCTTCCAGTAATCATCATACGAACTTGGAACATGACTAAGTGCTCTGAGTCAGTGGTGGTGACTGGAGGATGCAGTAAATGTTTGTTTCTTCAAAAACATGATGTACATTCCCAACCCAGTGTGGAAACAAGCAGGAGATTACAGTACAGCATTTATAAAAACCTAAGCCATATTACATATGCCATTTAAAATATTGAGTATAAGTATAAATGAGATGTTACCTGTATTGCACTGTTGAGAAAGCAACTATTCTGTCCTGGCTCGTTGAGCAGTCCCTTCGTAGGGGCCAGGGATAGCATAGACCCTGGCTGGTAAGACTTGCCAAGATTGCCCCCTGGTCTCCTGAAGAACTTTACCCATGCCATTGGACTATGGGAGTTGCCTTCCAGTTAAGGGAGTCTCTTGATGAAGTTGGTTTTATTACCTTGAATTATAAGACCCACATCAATGAGGGGGTATGCGATTCTACAAGCAGAACCTGGAGTGTTTTTGAACATGAGACTGGAAGTTCACAAATACTTTAAAAACAAGGCAAAGTTGATCTCCAGAGAAATTCCGAGAAATCAAATGAGGTTAGGACCTCATCTATAACAGTAGGCTAATGTCATGAAGTGATTCAACTGATAGGTCCCTTTCTCAAGCAGATGAAGTAGGCTGGTTCTTAGGAAGGAGGTTTTGGTAAGTCCTTGGCCATGTATGGCCATTCATTGTCTTTGGACATAGTTCAAGAGCTCATACGGAAAGCCAGTAGAAACCAAATCAAATAATCCTTCAAAGGGTCATCCATCTCAGATGTTGGGGCCGAAGTACATCCAGCCTAAAATAAACTCCAACCTAAGAAAAACAAGAAAAGAAAGGGTATTAGTTAATCATGCTTTACAATACTGATTATTCCATTAGATTATACAAATATACAGTGACGCTATAAACCTGGCCAGTTGTGCCTCACTTTACATACAGCCCACACAGAGCTTATCTGCCTTGTATCCATGCAGTCAACTATTACCATAATTTATACTGAGCCGTGTCCTAACAAACATGCAGAGTACAACTTTCCTGTTAATGTTCAGTGAGAGGAAGTGAATCAAGTGCTTTAATGTCAAGTGAATGAATAGTTTTGCGAGTTTGATTACTGTAATTTAATTATTTTTCACATTATTGAATTGTCATTCATACTTATGTGGTCATTTCTAAACATGTTTGTATGTATAAACTGAACATCCTGTAAACCTGTTTGTTTCTTTTTATGAAAAATGTTCCAAATACATGTCTCTGTAAGTTCCTAAATTTCCCTTGGTAATACTGAGCTTCTAATGTTATGGATGCTACCAGGTAGCCTGAACTGAATGTTTGAGGGATTTGCAACTGTAATTAAGGGGAGGTAGGACTTTCTTCAAATTTTGCAAACAGTGATCTCTGGATTAGTGCCATCTAGGGCTGTAACGATATGCGATACAAAACCGATATCGCGACACTCAGGTCCACGAACTCGTGTCGCGGTGTGAGAAGGCAGGATTGCGACACTCCCAGAGTTATCCTTCCCATCCAGATCCAATGCTACCACATCTTTAACTGTTCCCCCTCCGCTAGGTTGGTTGGACTGGTACACGGGTTCCACCCAGAAACATACGTTTTCGCCGTCAATTTCGCTGGATTTTCACGTCAATTTCTTTTCTTTAACCAATAGCTCAGGGTCTTAGGGTTCAAAGAGCCCTCCCACAAGTTTAAAAACTTACAAGCACGAACAGACTCCTTTGTTTGCTGAACGTGGAAGTTATGTCTATAAGCTGGCTGGGTTGTGATAAACTGTTTTGGAGTTTTTGTGTAATTGTTTGATTGTGTTTTGAGCAAGTTTTGTGGCTCCGGGCAGCTGGGCGGAGAGTTTTTTTTGTTTAAACAAAGCGGTGAACCAAGAGAGGCGTGTCAACTCCAACTCGACTCCTCAAGCTGCTTACCGAAGCCTTTTCTGCAGTATGTAGGAAAGGAAGCGGTATTTAAGTGTTTATTGATTTATAATTTTGTGGTAAAGATAGGGTGTCTCCAAACAAAATGGCATCTCAGAATCCCCCTCCCCCCCAAAAAAAAGAATCGTGATACAAACCAAATTGTGGGTCTGGTGTGTCGTTTCAGCCCTACTGCCATCCCAAACGGTAATATTGGTATCAATATCGAGTTCTGGTGATCATTCTGACGATTACTCAAACACTCATGTTTTTCAATTTTATCTCTTAGAACCCAATGAATTCCAGGGAACACTATCTGGGATTCCTGAAGCAAGAGATATTAAAAGCCAACCCACTATCATTCTCAATGGCCATTTTAAGTAAATATTTTTGTTCTTGGAAGTTTGGATCAGCTCAGGAATCCAGGCTCCTGAGGATGGATTTAAGAACGGATTGCTTGCTGAGTGAGGACTACAAAAAAAGTCAAATAAAACAGAGTATGAGTAGAGTATGTCTCTTAAAACTCACAATTATGTGGTAGTTTCTCTGCTCTCATTGTTGCTACTTTGCACAATAAGCATTTTTTAAAAACACAATTTACTTCGATGAATACAAGACTTCCAGGTATTTGATCTGTGCTTTGCTAGCTGGAAATGTTTGACTTGGATCTGTATTTGGGCAGTGACTTTTACAAACAACAAAAGTATAGAGAAGAATGCTCACTGAGAAAGGTCCCATGTCTGATCCGGACACTCTTTCTAGCTCTATCTAGTGCAAAAGCAACTTGAGTATAAAGTAAAGTGCAAAGTGACCATTCTGCCATACATGAACACACCACAGCACAAAGTGTGAACAGCATGAAATTCTTCCTTTGCATTTAACCCATTCACCAAGTGAAGCAGCGGGCAGCCAGGAACACAGCACCCGCTAACCCCAGTGCCTGTGGAAACTGCACAGCAAAATTTTAAACTGACCGGCAGACCCTTCTTTTACCACTAAAGATGTAAACAAATCCCTAAATTGATTAATTTTGCAAATACATTTTAATTTACAATTTTTAAAAAAGCAGTACTAATCGAATGTTATCAAATGAAACCCCTGGCTAATGCTAGTGTACCTACAATAGCCCTAATATGATACAATTTTAAATATAACGGGAGCTTAAAACAAGAAGACTTGCATTTGAATCGCAGACATCACATCCCCTTTTTTCTGTTACAAGTCAGTAGGTTTTTCTACAGCTCACCCTTTCATATAGGACCAGTTTGACCACATCAACAAATAAAAATACTGCAGGGATAAAAATACTGCAGAAATTTTCCTTCAAATAAAGTGAGACACTGACTAAATTCAGTCTGGTTTTGGCATACGAGGATCATGAGCAAAGAAACAGGAACCATCAGTTTTGCATTCTCTAGACATTCTTACTGACCACTATATCAATGCAAGGCAAAAATAGGCTTCTTAATACAGCACACTAGACGGACAGTTCTGAACATGGCTAAGTAGAAAGATTCAAGATTCAGAGACTGACCTGTTAAATATTTTTAAGCTGACTGATCGTCTATCTGCCGACTTCTGTCCCCCAACATTCAACATTATGTCTAGGAGTTTATGTTACACTGCCAAACCATTTGCCTCACACCACATTTTGGTGAGACATATGCGGTTTTATGAATCATTCTTAAACTATGAAAGGCAAACAGCTCTCTATCGAGTACAAGGACTTCCCTTCCTATCCAGGCAAGCCACACACACTTCCTGGTTTGTGGTTAGGCCTTGGCTGATATTGTAGAATGGAAATCTGCTCAGTATCAACAGTAAATCTGTCCTTTTGGTGGAAAACTTTCCAAAAGTACGAAACGTAGATGAACACTCACCTAAATTACTGGACATAATTTACACTACTTTCTGAAAAGAATTCAGAACAGTATGTAAATGGACAAGCTCCAGTTCCCTGATCCCAGCTGTTATGGTTACTGATATAAAATAGTAGATCTTAGGAACTAATCTTCTTTCCCAGAGGCTTTCACATTTAACAACCAGCATAAAGTATAGCTTTGCAAGGTGCTGATCCACCATAAGCCACAAGAAGCCACCACAAAAGCTTCAATATGTCTTGGCATAGATTCTACAAGACCCTCCTGTACTGGAGCAATGGAACCAGTCTTCAAAAACATGTTTGTCACATTAGCTGGGATCTGGTCAATGAGAAGGCATATGATTTATATCATTTTCATCCTCGTTAACCTATTCAGTGAAATGTTTCACTGTATAATAATCAGTCAGAATAGCTTTGTATTGATTTCTCCATTCTAAGGGGACCCAAACCACACCGTCAGAATAAGCCACTGACCCTCACTGTAGGGGTCAGGAATTCTAGGCCTGTGCTATCGTCTTGGTGTATGCCAAACACGCGCTCACCCAGTTATGGAGAATATGAAGGCTGATTCGTCTGGCCACATCACTTTTTTTCTACATCTGTCTTTGGTCTATAAATGAAGAATAGTGGGTGTGGTTCGAAACCACTAAACTCACAGATGGTCATTTGTCTTCGTATTGAGGGTTTTATGCACAGCAGCCCAATGATAATATTCCTTTTGGTGTAGTTGTGTATAGGCTGTCCTTGGTGACATTCTGATCACATCCTGCACTTACCTTTTCAGCCACCTGTAAAACAGCTGCTGTTCTGTTTTTCCTTATACATATGACACTAACATGCCTCACATTCAATGTGTGGATTCCACTATTTTCAACCCTCAAAAACATCAGAGTGGTAAATAATAATAAATAATAAATATGGAAAGTATGCTTTGGTGAACTGAGCAACTCTGACAGCCTGTGATTGTCCAACACCTCCCGGCGTGACCTGTATAAAGTAATTATACTGGTATAATTGAAATACATATATAATGTATATAAACTGTCTAAATACATTATGACTATGTGGTTGGGTGGCTCAATGGGTTAAAGCCAGCATTTTGGGGTGGTAGTAGCTTAGTGTGTAAAACACTTGCCTGTGAACCTGATGACCACAAAGTTGCAGGTTCAAACCCCCAGTTTCTACCACTGTGTCCTTGAGCAAGACACTTAACCCTCACTTGCTCCAGGGGGACTCTCCCTGTAACTAATCATTGACAGTCGCTCTACATAAGGACGTCTGCCAAATACCATAAATTTAAATGATGACAGCTCTATGTATATTTGTCAACAACACTGTGCTATCAAATGTAAAAACTATTTAAAAATCAAGATTTATTTAGGTCAGTCATGCTCAGCTCACTGGTTATCCAAGCATGTCTGTGCAATGACACAACTAGAAACCAGTTCAGCAACATTTCTGCCAAAAGTTCCTAGTCTGCTTTGTAAAGTGACAAACCCAAAAAAGCAGATAAATGCTTGGAGTTTCACTGTTTTGATCCATTGGTAGAATTTTACCAGACTGGGCTTTCCACATTCTTAAAGTAAACTGTTCCAAAAGCCAAAAAAACAAGTCAAACAAAAACACCACCACTACATGAGGCGCACTGCATGTTCGTAGCCTGGCTTTTGCCTCCCATAGCAACAGCATTCCAAGCCGATCACTTAAGACTGGTGTTGCTACAGTGTGCTTGACTTTAGGATTAGAAACAGTGTTGGAAGGTAGAGGTGCATCTTCAAGAGAAACATCTTCATCTACATCTTCAGTGTAGGTTAGGACATCAGATTGATACTGACACAAAGCACTCAAAGTCCAATATTTCAGTTGAACTGAGTTTAATTATTGGTATCAACATTACCTGCTTCATTAACTTTCTCAGAGGTTATGTACAAAAAAATGAAGCAAAGAGTCCTACAAGACCAACATACATCTTTAGAGTGATATAAAGCAATGCCTAACTGGCCTACGACCTGTAATAACTACACATGATCAATTCATGTGTGATCAAATCAGGGATGCTTAATCCATTCTGGAAATAAAACCATTATGCACAACTAGACTCTGTAAGGATTGTATTTGTTAGTTTTAGAAATCTATACATTCTGCGTATTGTTTATGAAGTCTGTTGCTTTTGACTATTGTGACTACACGTATTAAACTTTAAGATTTTTTTTATTTTTGCATGTGTTAAAGCATGACAGAGAAAAAACTAAATTTGATGCATTCCTTCTTTTTTTTTTACACCTTGTTGAGCAAAAAAGTGCTTTGGAACAATTTATCTCTGAGGCACGTCAGGCCCCTCAGATTTTAATATGTATAACATATCATAGAACCATTATAGTCAATTAGGTTTTAGTCCAAGAGTCTTCGTTTGAACTAATCAATGTTTCCCGATTCATGGACCATAAAAAAAATTTAACTGAAGCATTACATCTACATTTAAAACGTATATTGGTCATAAGTTAATTCATACTATTAGAAAATGCTTAAAATATGCACCAAACAAAGTTGCTCTCTTGAGCCAAACTATACTTATTTAAGTGTCAAATACATCTCATGTACCCTCCAAATTATACAGTAGTCCTAAGAGTATTTGCTCGGTCACGATCATCTCTGATGTTCCTTTTACATCAACCACCAGAGAGCACAAACTTTAACCTGAAGTCAGTTTTTATTTTTAACATCAGTTTGAAATGCAATAGAACTGCTTCTTATTATAGTAAGTCTATAGTAGTGTAGTCTGCATTACTATTTTTTATAAAGGAGGGTATAACACTAGTTGACTAACTTAACAGTTTAAATTTTTGATTATACCTTTTGTTAACAGCTCATGTATTTAAAAAAAAATATGAAACATCATGCATCAAGCATAAACAGACGACTTGTCAAAGTCAGCAGAATCTTAGTACTTTTTGCAGTACGTTTTAAAAACTGAGACTTTTTAAAGTCTTTCCATCTCAGGAAAATAATTAAGCAAGTCTTAAATACTGCACTCCGTCCACGACATTACATTCTTTTCTGAAAGTATTAAGAAAACATTAGATGATTGTATAAGAGTTTTTTTCTAAATAACCATTGATTTGAGAGGGATTAACCCTCCACATACTTCACTGATGATTATGAAACCTGCGAACTACACTGGCAGCAAAGCACAATACTGGGGTGTGACACTTCTGTGAAAATCTCACATGTGAAACTCAGATTGGTTACAAAGACACAAAAGCAATTGTTTTCTCACCCAAGGACTGGAACTGAACTGACTATAGTTTTAGTAGCAGAACTGGTCACAGTAATTTTTAAACACTTAAGTCAATTCGATCTAATTTACGAAAGAGTCACTGTTTGTCTGCAGTGATCTCCATATTCTCCATGGCCATGGGGAGAAGGCATCACTTAGCAAACCTAACTACATAAAGGTGATGATTCACTAGGAGAGTGGGAAATGTAGCACAGCACCGATACAGAAAACATTCCTCGGCACAAATTGACCAAAGTGTCATTTCAGCATGACACCGATTGGTCCAATGAGGGGGAACCATGAGACAGCACACAAATACACCTCAGAATGAGACGCCTACTATCTTCAGAAGGTCTTTTGCACAGGTGGAGCTCATGTGAACATATGTGATAAGAGTGGACAGAACAACATCTGATAAAGCCTAATCTCAGACTGAGCAATGTAGTCAGGCTAAGATCTGTGTTGGAACACAAAGGACAGGATTAACTGATGTGTGACTATAGATTTTATTTCTTGATTTATATAATTTTCCAGCACAGACTTAATTTATGTGAAATCATCTGATTTTTTAAGGCACCATAAAGTGTTTAACTTCAATCTGCAGCATTCAGACAAGGAATTGGAAATAGGAGATCTTGAATAAAATGTCTTTAATTCTTAATGTGCTGTGACGTTTTTGCCATATAAATTCAGATAACATACACAGTGCTAATATCACAATTAAATCATTTTCTTACTTTGTCCTGCCACATGCCCCAGTGATCTATATGGTTTTTTTTTCTTATTAAGCACTGCCTCTCTCTACTCCTACTTCTACTCCAACCAGCCAGACCAGATGAGGTCACATTTTAGCCCTTGCTCTACCCAAACAAATCATTCCACACCCTTCCTACAGAGGTCAGGCCTGCAGGTGACATCATTTCCTGCAGTCTCCTCATTGAGCCTTTGATCATTACACAGAGAAATTCCACCACTCAGGGACAAACATGCTAGTTAATGCAAAAAAGGACTTTGTTTAATCTGAAAAAGCACTTCTTTTCTTCCTTTGAGGGATTTTATAATTAAGTCAATTTGCTATTATGTCTAAAATGCTGACATGTCACATTGGAACAGCTGAACAAACAGTACAGTTACACAACTGGTTCCTTGAGGGCAGCATCCTGCTGCTTCCTTAACCTACACAGGAAGAAAAACCTTCTACCTGATGAGCTGCTTGCAGAATTTCCAAGTGACAAATAGCAGAATTTTATTTAGTTGTAAGTAAATGTTTTGCTGTGATAGCCAAACATCCCACAGCTCTTGTATTTGACCCCGCCACTAGATTATGAGCAGCATATGATATGAACTAAAATATACCAACACACAACATATGGAACTTACTTGCCAGTGTTAAATTAATTTTGCGTATCACTTTGATTAATTGCCTAATTAAGGACGACACAAGCACCGCTTGTGTGATAAGATTCACAATATCTAAATGATTTCACAGACACAATTCGCTTCCCTACATCCTTAAGCTTCAAATAAAGGAAAGGTTCAAATTAAGTTCATGCAATTTTCCACTACCACCAGCCGAATTCTGCTTCTTTGGTTAGTAAATGTTCTGAAATAGTAGAAGTCGATAATCATCCAAATCTTGTTTCATAAATGCCTCCGCAACACTTCTCTCAATTCACTCTCACTTCTCTCTTCATTAAGGTGGTACAGACTTCTGGATGTAGTTCAGAACACAACATGACTATAAAAAGTAACCAAAACTTCACTGTGCTCTCATTTTAGAAAACATTTTCTGCTTTCAAAAAACACCTCAGGAGTAGGAGTGCTGACATAGAATCAGCTTTTTGTGGCAACGACCATCATAAATATGGAGGAATCTAATCTAAGATCAGATCTTTCCAACCCGCTGTTGTCTGAAAGGTCCTGTTCACGTTCAAAGCTCACAGTCAGTCATACTACATTCTAAACAACACTGACAAGTCTGTATCACCTTAATGAAGAGCGGGATGCAGTCTGAACAGTCAGTCTTGAGAAATTTCAGGGGTGTATTTTTGGAAAGATTACTGACGCCTAGTGTTTAGCAACACTAGCCTCATATCTAAACTAAAGAATAAAGAAGCAGCACTCGAATAAATGAAAAAAACCTACATTTGGACTCCAAATACATATTAGTTGATCCAGCACATCCAAGGTGAACGGAAAATTGTGTGAATTTGAGTTTTCACAGAACTATTCCTTTAACACCACAACGTCCAGTGCAGTCAGATTCATTAATATCCAAGAAACACTTTTGCTACAAAACTTCACTAGAGAAATGTCTCAGTTAAGTGTGAACAAATGTCAAATTAATGGTTTATGAAGAACAGATCTCTAGTAAAGATCTCTAGGTTTAATATGTTAAAATACATTTTTTTAACTTGTAAAACTGAAGGGTGAGACAGAAATGCACTCCACAGTCTGTTAAAATATCCGGGTCTGAAAATGTGCCTCAGATGAACTCACCCACTATCAAAATAGCAGCTGGATATGAAACTAGTACGGACATACATATTTATTTCATATCAAACTTACAAAATAAAAGGATCGCCTTCACAGAGTGTAGGTGGGGTGGACAGATATAATCAAGCAAGAACGAATAACTGGATTTGGATTTGCATGCTAATAAATTATTAATGCATAAAGACTAGGAAACCGCACTCTGTGGAAAAAGGAAAACTCACACTGTGAAAATATCCTCCTCACTCACAAAGTCCAGGGGCAAAAGAGTGAAGGAACATTTAGTGCTTGTGATCGAGTGTGCTGGCTCGAAATGTGACACGCTCCGGAGACTCTGAAACAACATGAAGGAGCGGCAGAATTCCCGACGGACCAGAGCGGGACGTTTTGACTTCCAGCAACAATGCAGCGGCCGTTTCCGGTGTGGACTTCCTCTTGGCTGAGCACTGTGTTCTAGCATGCAGTCCGGACTGAGTACGAAACAGAACAGGTTTGCATACACATACACACACACACACACACACACACACACACACACACTCTCTTGCTTCATACCACCACGTCTACAACTGGAATGCACACACACCCCTGTTCTCAGTTTCGTTCTCACGCGCACATCCAATTTCATCACTAGTGCAAAGGAAAACAGACTACAAAACCTTTTCCTGAAGGATTTTCAAGGAATCAGCTGAAGAGGAATATCGTCTCCTAAATGCGACCATTCACTTCCTAAACATGTCCTTGTTTCCGTGTTGCCTGCCAATAAATAGCAGAGCCATAATGCAGCCAACAACTTTTTCTTTCCTCACATTATTCACACAATAATGGGAATTAAACACTCTCTTTTATGGTTCCTCTTAAGAGAATGGAGACTAGCATCATTTATTTATTTATTTATTTCAACTGCTATAAAATGTCTTAGTCATGATAACATGTACACTCCTCAAATTTTCAGATTTTATTAAAAACTAAACCTGATTTCTCTGATAGATTGTTTTGATTACTGAGTGCAACATTATACTACAGATAAGCCATCTGTAAAAAATAAAATGATACTTCAAGACAATTTCATGATACACAAAACACATCATGAATTGGGCTGAGTATTATCACGCTTTTTCAGTATCGGTGCCAAAGCCAACATCACAGTTTCAATACTAGTTTTGTAACAACACTTCTCAGTTGAATCCTGTCTTTTTAATTACAAACTGAAACTTAGTGTGGCTTAAGCTTGACGTGTAAGGTACTGGAGTAATTAACGACCACAGTGACTGGCAGACTAATCAAGAAGCACTGACGTTAATAATGTGTCATTTAGATGTAAGGCCTAAAATGTAATTTAGACAGCCAGGCTTATTGGCTCACTTATGCCAAGCCTGAGTTATGGAATTTGATATTAAATGATAATAAAGTTGTCAGTATTAAGTAGTAGCAAACTGAAATAAACTAAACTGTTTAACCCTAAGCCATAAAGGCACTGAATTATGTTGCCTAGCTCTGATGATGCCCGTCAGTAATGAAGCAGTACCAAAAAACCTAACCCTTTTTGCCGCACAAAACAGGACTATTATGTTCGCCAGTGTTTTCTATGCAATATCCACAATACACTGAGAAAAGCTGTTTGAGAAATAATGTGACAATTTCAGCATGATCATGATTAATACTGTCACATTACCCACCCCAAATATATAACTATGTAATGTATTTGCTCCTGATTTTTAAAAAAATAGTAAACTTGACAGAAATAAATGAAGAAATATGACAAGCATAATGAAGGCGTGGGTCAAATTTAGATTTTACCTCTAATCTGGATTCTTACAAAGAATATCACTTTGTTAAGATCTTTAAAAAAAGGCATAATCATTTCCTCTGTGACTCACTCTCGAACAGCATGTGCTTATGTGTGTGCTACGTTACTGACAGATAAGAACAAATCTTAAAACAAAGGCTGCACCCACCATCTACATTTTGTTTTCAACAGCAGTGGCCCACAGAACTGGCAGCAAAATCCACCAAAAAGGAAAAAAGCTTCTAAACTATTTCATTCACTTCCACAAGGAAACCCGCTGTCATGGTGGGAGTGTACACAAATTCTTATAATCTCTATGGGAGAAAACACACAGCATAGCTGATTCTATATCAGATGGTGGTGTTGTCGTGGACATTAGCCGGTTTTTCAACATGCCTACACTTTTTCACCACTTCTTGAAGCTGAGCGTGATGAAGACACAGGCATGTGAGAGAGTGAAGCTGTGACATTTTTAAAACAGAGCTACATCAAGAACACAGCACAGGTCCAAACAATGAAATGATCTGAACTGATGATACAAATACAGAGGGTTCAACAGCAGAATAAATGAAAATATTTAACCATCTCATCCCAATAAACCACTGGCAGTAAAGAATTAAATGTAGGAAAGACACTACACACCACTACCATGTACACAAATGACTTTGTGCTTTGGCATCATTATTGTCTCTTCATACCTGAAGAGCCTGCCACATCTTAGACCTTAAAACATAAATGATCTGATATGTGGACACCGCTTTCATAAAGAAAGACTTTCTATAACACATTACCAGCTTTTACTCTGGAAATGCCTCAATAATAATAATAAAAACTTGGCGACATTATCAGAGTGAGCTATCAGCCTTCCGGCTTGGGCCAAGGGTGTGAAATGTAAACAGCTGTGTTAAACAGTTACGGCATTAAAAAAATAACCAGTAGTCTGGACTATAGAGCTGGTCCTTACGGGCAAGCCCTTACCTGCTAACCTATTCTGACACCAGAACTGTTTCAGAGGGGGAAGGGATATTTGACAGCACTGAGCTAAATGATTAATCAGTACTTACTGAAAATGAACAAAACATTTACTGCATCCGTTTTGGTTATTTACATATTGTTTCTAGGTGCAGAAGGATTATTTGAGAAAAAACAAATGAGAACAAGACACGGGAGGCAATTTAGTCAGGGGTAAAAGTTGAAGAGAGAGAAAAGGCACTCGCACTTCGACATTCCTGGCCTTAAACATAAGCTGTTACATCCTCACACCACGACGGAGGAGTATCGATGGGAGTTTCGCTGAATTAAAACGAAGAGTAACGTTACCTAGAACACACACACACACACACCTTACTGCACTCACACCGCTTACAACACACACACAACCTTACTATACACACGCCTTACAACAACCACACACCTGACAACACACATATATACACACACACACCTTACAAACACACCTTACACAAACAGTTTACAACAAACACACACCGTACAACACACATAACCAAAGACTGTTCAACAACAGACATGCAGCCTAATTTAGCACTCTACTTTTTTGTTGTTTTGACCGTCTTGCGCTAACCGTAAGCTCCACCTGACTCTCAGCTCTCTTTTCCAGTTCTTGGATTCGAGGTTAAACAAATGTGCACCTTTTCCTTCGTGGGTTCGAAGGAGGCCCTTGTGATGTATTTTGTTAATTTATTTTTCTGTGGTTAACTAACGTTACAGCTTTTCCTTACTCACGGATACTAAAGGGTTTTTACCTGAATCAGGTGAATTTCCGACACATGCGCACTGGAGACGACGGTAAAACGACAGAGAAAGTTTCCTCTAAACACACAGACAGACAGAGCCTGTTCGGGCCGCCACTCACCTCCGGAGGGTCCGGGGAGCAGAGTTCTCCAGTGAACTAATCTCTTTATGAAGTGAAGGAACCAAAATGCTCCAAAACAGGTCCAGATAATATGAATTGTCGACCTGTTCGAGGCGGAAGAGAAGGCGAGGCTTGTTTAGAGTCCAGGCGACGTTAATGAAAAGTGGCTAAAGAGAGAAAATGTTTTGTTCGTGGCTGAAATATCGTCAGTTCACTTGCTCTTTTCTCTCTCGTCTACTTTTCGTTTCTCTCTCTCTCTCTCTCTCTCTTTCTCTCTGACTGCAGCACCTGAAACTCGGACTAACAGCCTTCGCAAGCCCCGCCCCCTCCTCCTCCTCCCGGTGTGCCCGTGCGCTGTTTTACTGCAGTCTCGCGCACAAAAACAGCACGGGGACTCGCGAGAAGCAGCCGCGAGTCGACTCCCACGGCACCATCAGCAACAGGGAGGAGTCGATTCAAGGAAGAGTGGCGCTCGGTTCAGAGTCAGTAGGGAAACAGCGACGTAACTTCGACTCAGTATTGAACCGATTCTTTATTCAATGAATCAAATCTTACGATTCAACAATCAATAATCACGTTAAACTTTTGTTCTCATAAGTAACGAGGTAATTGAGCCCCTCCAACTGAAAATATATAACAATTTGTCACTTTTTGAGTACTTAGTGTAATAATAATAATAATCATCATCATCATCATCATCATAATCATAATCATAATAATAATAGCAGTAGTAATAACAACCAACAGTGTTAACATTAACAATAACAGCAACAATAAAAATAATAAACAACAATAAATAAACTAATAAAAATATTATTATTATTGTTGTTGAATGTTACTCTCATGACCTTATCGTCTGCTATTTCATTGCATTTATTTTTATTGCATTAACACTAAGCCACTTACATTAGTCATTCTGACCTGCTGATCTGCCAGTACAGCACACTTCTCTAAATCTTTGCATACAAAAAGGTCAGTGTTACACTAATGTTGCACTAATATTCCTGTCATTGTGTTGCACTGTTGTTTATTGTCTCTCTTTTTTATTGTCTTGTTATCTTTTATTCTGTCTTGTTGCACTGAGCATGCTAATGACACAAGAGTTTACCTCGATAATAATAAAATTCTATCTTATCTTTATAAGGCAGAAGAGGAGGCGAAGCTTGCTTAGAGTCCAGAATCTCTAAGCAAGACAGCTGTCTACATTACAAGGCCATCATGCTGAATTCATCCGGGAAAACATGCAATATCCATTGCCAAAATTAGTTAATAGGAAAAGGCTTAATATGAGATATTTCACAGTAATTGAAATCTCTGATTCTGCTCACTAATGGAGGCAGGTCCCTGATACACAAGCCACCAATAAAAAAAACAAAAAACAAAAAAACGCAGCTACAGACAGAGAGTGTAAGTGAATGTATATGTTCTTTACATGTCACAGTGTGTTTTTGTTTTATTTCAGGAAGAGATCAGTGCCAGATTATTATTATGTAAGTCTTCAGGGTGAAACATGGACCTGCTCCAGATCCACAGCACTGCAGAGTTTCTGTTCTTTACTTCAGCACACCTCTGATCGAGCTCCGCACCTGAACACAGAGCCTTTCATGGGCGGATCAGGAACACAGGATTAAGAAACACTGATGTAAGCATTTAAAAAGTCCTACATCCAGTCAGACCTGGTAGGTGGTTTGGTGAGTCATTGAAAAGAACTGATTCAAAAGATTCATTCACAATGGGACTTTGTTCGTGGGAAATTGCCTTAAAAACTCTGCTTTCATGCTTGACCAGATTTTTATGTTTTTTTTTTATCCCACAGTGTGTGCTGCTGTGTTGTTAAAAATGATGTAAGCTGGAGGGTGATGGAGGCTGCAGCTCACTAGAATGTGATGCAAGGCCACTGTTATCCGAACACCATCTGTCTAATCCTGTTACATAAAAAGATGGAGGGGGGGAAAAAACAATTAGTACTTCAACTCTTCATGGTAATTTCCAGCGGTTAGTTTGACATGAATTTAAACCAGTTTTCATGATAATTTATGAAAAACGAATCATATATCAAATAATACACATTTTCACATATTTCAAACATGCACTATATGGACAAAAGCACTGGGATGCATGACACCAACAGGGGCTTTAATGTCATTGCATTCAAATACATAGACTTTAATATGGAGTTGTGCCCCCTTTGCAGCTATAACAGCTTCCACTCTTCTTGGAATTTCCTCAGAATTTCTGTAGGAATTTGTTCCCATTCATTCTGTAGAGCATTTATGAGATCAGGCACTGATGTTGGACGAGAAGACCTGGGTCACAATCTCCGTTCCAGTTCATCACAATGATGTTGGATGGGGTTGAGGTTAAGGCTCTGCAGGCCAGTCGAGTTCTTCCACACTGAACTCATCCAGCCATGACTTTATGGAGCTGCTTTGTGCACTGGGACACAGTCATGCAGGAACAGAAAAGGTTCTTCACCAAACTGTGTCCACAAAGTTGGAAGCATGGCATTGTCCAAAATGTCTTGATATACTGAAGCATTAAGATTGTCCTTCATTGGATGTAAGAGGCCTAGCCTAAACTCTGAAAAACAGGTGTCTATGTATGTGTATATTGTTGGTTATGTTTTTTATGCACAATGTGCTTTTCCTGAACTGGGAATGCATAATGTAATGGGTTGCACTGATAAATCATTTGCATTCCAGACTGCCTTAAAATGCATGAAAAAATTAATGAGCTACTTTAATGGAAAAATGTGGCTCAAAATGAGTTAATCAGTCAGTCCTCTCTTGTCTCTTATCTAGGGACCTCCTTTAATATTCCACATAAATAACTCCAGTCCAGGTTCATGCTTTGTTGTGTGCAATAATGAACTGCATAGATTTAGTTTATGCCATTTTTAGATCAAAGGTGCTAATATTAAGTGCAATATGATACAGTATAAACAGCTATAATGAAAAATATAGTAAATACCATTTCCAGGTTCTAGAATTCATTAAACTGCATCCATATACTGGCTGACTTTAACAAAATGCTCTCTAGAGTAATGATTTTCACACCAGGCCAAGTGTCCCCATCAGTCATTTATGTGCAGGCTTGCTGAGTCCAAGCAGTTTAATTGTAAAAAGTAATCAGACAAAGTAATCAAGTGTGTGCAGTGAGAGGCTGCAGTGTATCTGAATGGAGCAGGCCTTTCCCCAGGAAGTACTTGAGAAGTCTATTGAAGACACAATGCATTTTCCCTCTGCAGACACAGTCTCAGCGGGAAATATAATGTTTCCTCTCCTGGTATTCAGCATGTTTTGTGCATTTTGCTAATCTGATTTGTCATTCAAATGAATATACGGGAAATATATAATAGCAGGATGTCAGGGGACTTGCGTGTGTCTGCATTTGTGACCATATCGTGTGTCTGTGTAATGGGGTTCTGCTAGACATTTTTGGTCCTATGAAAGAATTGAGCCCCCGTATTATCTAATATTCTTTTTCAGATAGTTCTCTGAGGGCCCCCTGTCAGTGCTGTGCTTGCATATCCAGGTTTAATGCTTCTAACAAAGTCTTATATATTACTGACCAATACCTCCTCAAACTGGGTCATGTCCAAAACATATGTGTCAGATTGGCTTTATCCAAATGACAGCGGTCACACTGTAAATCGACATTAGGGTATATTTTAAGCCTTTAGACTAGACTGGAATCTCTAAAAGTGAGGGCGCAGTGTTCTAACAAAGTGGCGTACCTGAAGGTAACGAAATAGATTGGTGCATGGAAGTTTAAATTTAATGGAAAGGACTTTAAAAGATCTTTATAAAGATCACCTTCATTTTTAAGTTAGTCTGTGATCACAAATGTGATATATGATGACGTCTGCAGATGTTTACATTCATTCTGAATTCTTTCTTAAGCCGAGTAGATGTTCCCTTAGCTGAATGGAAAAATTCATGTCATGGTTTTGATGCAATCCTCTGGGTGAGAGGTGCGCCAGCCCTTCTGCTGGTGAACTACCGGATATGCAGGTTTTGCCTCGACTCTATGTAGTCTCAGTGTACCCAGGAAGTCATTTTCATATCAAAATAGAAATGTTATTTCTATACACCTTTTTTCTAACTAGCAACCTATGTATTTCATTTGGATTTTGTTATTAAAGTCGTTCCTGGTGGAGTAAAGACAGACGGGAGGATGACTCGGATAACTCAGTGCTGGCTGTTTTCTTCATTAGAGCAACTGATTCCGATTCTGATTCTTGTTTTTTTTTTTTCCCGGCCTGTCAGTAACACAGATAACACATAACAGTGTGTATGTGTAGCTGCGCTATCATCATTCACAGCCATTTAAAAAAAAATTTATTTAATTAATTTATTAATTTTTTCCTTTAATTAACTGTTTCTTTTTTTTTCTGATTCTGATTCAGATTTTGAACTCTGATCTGTAAGTCTGGTCTTACAGTGGGTCTCTGATCTACAGAGGACATTGAATGAGTGTTCAAAAGTAAAAATATAAATTTCAGCAATGTTTGGTGATTTGGGGAAGCCCACAGATATGACTTTGAAAGAGCACATGGAAAGTAGAGGGGTCTAGAAGAGTTTAGAACTTTTAATCTAAATACCGGCACAATTTTCTGGCATTTACCCACGTTACATTAACTCTGGAACATTGTCAAGTGGTGACGGTGATGTATTTGGCTTGCATGTTTGCTGTATCCGTGGCAGCGAAGGCTTCCACTGATACTGTTAGAGCAGAGGAGCAGGCTCTGACATTTAGGATAAGATACAAATTATTTTTTCCATTGACGTATCATTGAGCAAAACTAGGGGACACTTTTTTTGAAGCTTTCCTTTTTGGAGACAGATTGCTGTTCTATTCTCTAATAGAATCTATAAACGATGTTAGTCTTGACTTTTCTCTGAAAACTGATACCAGCAGTATCAGTTAAAAATATATAGGTATACGTAGGTATTTCTAGTTAAATCTTGGACACATAGTTCTAAACTTTCTAAGTCTAAACTGGACACGGTTTCTTCACATATATTTTTTATGATAAGAAAAATTGTAGTTACCTGCAACAGCACCCCTTGTGAAAATATGAACATAATTACTGGTTTATAAAACATAGTAATAAAGCAGGTTTAGCTGCTTGGTGGTTCATTCCTCTGAAGCAACTGCATAATATATGCACCAGCTACATTAGCCTCGGGAGAACAGGTCATGCTCTACTTGTTTGTGATTGTGTAGGTTTTAATTGGTCTCCCGAGGTCACCATTTCCACCTGAGCAACGAGGAAGGCTTTTGACTGTGGTGTTGCTCAATTTCAATCTTATTTTCCCATCCAAATCCAACAATGTCTTAGCAAACCTATAGCTGAGCTGTGGCTCAATACAGTGTTTTAAAAAACAGTAAGGAACTTTCGATGTAAATTTCTGTATTGTTCAGATGACTGACTGCTGCTGGTAAATCATTATATGAATTAGTCACCTCATGTTTCTGAAGAAACAATGTTGAATGTGACCTCAGCGTGGCCTGGGTTAAGCTTGACATATGAAGCGCCACAAAACTGAAGCTTTAAAACGGCTCACCTGACTCATCTGACATATTACACCTTGCTGCTAACTTCCACAGCAATCGGACTCCTGTCTGTTGACTGTGGATGTTTTCTCTGTAGCTGAGTCCAATTGGAACACAATCTGCAGATTTTTTTTATTCTTCTTGAGTGTCTGGCCACCTGCTGTTGCTTATCCAGCTGAAGACCTGTCTCTTTCTTGTCATTAATGCTTGAGGAAAAAGGCTGAGGGGCAGCTGGTAGCCTACTAGTCAGCGTGTTCGCCCTGCGCGACCAGGAGGTCATGGGTTCAATTCCCAAGACTTCTAAGCACCTCTGAGGTTCCGTTGAGTAGGGTGAGGGGGGGGGGGGGGGGGGGGGGGGGGGGGGGGGG
>JBBPCY010000013.1:13602615-13613026 GCA_037974405.1 Brachyalestes nurse
CCCCAGCGCTGCCCTGGCTGCCCGCTGCTTCCATTGGTGAATGGGTTAAAGGCAGAGTAATAATTTGTGCTGTTCACACTGTGTGCTGTGGTGTGTTCACGTATGACAGAATGGTCACTTTCACTAAAAAGAATACAGTATAAAGGAATTACACATTAACTACTGTTAACAAGGAGAGGACAGACAGTAAAGGTTCCTTTTTCCATGAAAAGTGCTGGCGGGCTGGTGGTTAGGGAGTTGCCCCTGCAATCAAAAGGTTGTGGGTTCAAATCCCAGGACTGCTATTGGCACCACTGAGGTACCTTTGAGTCCCCACACTCTGTGGGCTGTGGTTCGTTCGCGTATGACAAAAATTGACATTTTACTTTAATACTTCTTGGACTGGACTTGAGAAAGACTCATAATTGGTATAGAACCCTCACAATAGATGGAGGTTCTGTAGATTTCAAAATAGTTCTTCATGCTTGTGCCTCTCATTTACAAAAACATTTTTTCCATAAACATTTTTTCCACATGTTTCATTTATTTATTAACTTATTTATTTGGATATGTGAGAAACCCATTTTGAAAGCTGGCATGTCTAATCATTTTAAGTGGATAATTTTCTTAACTGTACTGATCCGCATTTGTTTTGATCATAACCTCTGGTAAAGTATTATGGGTTTCATAGCTATATACTGGAGCATTTTACACATTCATACACAGTAATGTTCCATGGTCTGTGTGTGTGTGTGTGTGTGTGTGTGTGTGTGTGTATGTGTGTGTGTGTGTGGACATGTGGTACCAATACAAACAGATCTGCTGGGATAGGATGGAATTACCTGGCTTATTATTTTGTTTGATTCACTTTACGAATGCAGGTTGGAATGCAAGAACCAAAATGTTAAATTGTTGGCTGCTGATTAATTGAATGATATATTTATTCTGCTTCTGGGACCTGCAAAGAACTTATTGAGATATCATGGTGTTTTGAGCCAGCTTCAATTTAGCAAGTGCTATCTTTGCTTTGGAGGTTCCCGTTCAGTCTATGTGCTCAATTACACGCGCAGCCTTATTGCACCATTTTTCTAAGCCCCGCATTAACCTGACTGTGGCAGAATAAAGCTTGGTGTAAACAAAGTTTTCTCTAAAGCTACAGCAGCATAACAGCAAAAAATGAACATATGCAACACTTGCATGATTTAGACTTGATAATGGCAAGCATAATCATCCACCCTACTGAGAGCTCAAGTGTATTCCTCCGCATGAGCCAAATGAACTTGTGCAACAATAAACCAAATGCACAAATGATAAAAGAGGAGGCTCTTCAGTGTAAAACCACACTATCCACCCCCCACCAAAAGAATACTATCATGTTTAAAGGAGTGGGGGTTGATCTAGGAGTGATCAAAGAAATATTAAAGCTTTTTACACTTTCTTGTGTCAAATAATTGATTCCCAGCACAGAAGACCACAGTAGGTCCAGTATTATCAAGGTTTGCTTGTTTGTCAAACAACACCCCCCTGGGGGAAACAGGTGGTACAGAAAGACTGTAGTGTCCATCAAAATATTTCCTTTTATACTCTGATATGGTATCCATTAACAGTTCAAAGAGAACAGAATCCCACCCTTGATAAATATCCTCACAAGCAGACATCCAAGAACTTGATGGTACACCAAGTTCCCATGAAACCAATAGAAGCATTCCAGGGAATTTGTCACAGGTGCTCAGATCCAAACATTCCAACAGGAATCAAACCACTGCTAGAGATGCACTGACAGTCAGTAGTGAATGGTTATTTCCTGTTTTAGGATTTTCTGAGTGCTGAGTCACATACAATGTGATAGAAGTAGTCATTCCATGATGTATATGAATATTGTTTGTCTCAACATATGTGGTTACCATATGAAATGGTCCCTTAAAAGTAAAGGTTCCTAAATACATTCTGTGGACAAAAGTATTGGGGCACAGCTGTTTTTCAGCATTTCAGCTTGGCCCCTTACTTCCAGTGAAAGTCAGTCTTAATGCTTCAGCATACCAAGACATTTTGGACAACACCATGCTGGACAGGGGAAGGCCCTTTTCTATTCCAGCATGACTGTGTCCCAGTGCTCCATAAACACAAGCTCCATAAACACAAGCTCCATAAAGACATGGTTGGATGAGTTTGGTGTGGAAGAACTTGACTGGCCACACAGAGCCCTGACCTCAACCCCATCCAGCACCTTTGGGATGAACTGGAACTGCAGTGTCTGACCTCATAAATGCTCTACAGAAAGAATGGGCACAAATTATAACAGAAACTCCAAAATCTTGCGGAAAGCCTTCCAAGAAGAGTGGAAGCTGTTAGAGCTGCAAAGGGGGACCAACTCCATAATAAAGTCTATGTGTTTGAATGCAGTGTCTTTGAAGTTACTGTGTAATGGTCAGGGCTCCCAATACTTTAGTCCATATAGTGTACATGCCATGTGAGCAAAATAAAGCAACATTTCCAATAAAGGAAGGAGTAAAACAGTATAAATATGGGTTTATTTATATCTTATTATTATATCTTATTATTATGTTCAGTAGTCTTAGCATGTGAAATGTCGCTGTATGTGTAAATTTGACTGATCTACTGATTTCCATTACATACAGTAATTATTTGTTTATAGTGTTTATACCCAGCATTTGTGTATATAGCGTAGTGTATTTCATATTGATCATTTTTGCAGAATTTTTATTGGATTTATTGAGACTTTATATTTTATATTGTCGTTGCTTTTGTGTCT
The DNA here is from genome assembly GCA_037974405.1 of Brachyalestes nurse. Classification (NCBI taxonomy): domain Eukaryota; kingdom Metazoa; phylum Chordata; class Actinopteri; order Characiformes; family Alestidae; genus Brachyalestes; species Brachyalestes nurse. Next base: position 13,605,368 of record JBBPCY010000013.1, read on the forward strand.
CAGTCTGACTGTGTGGACTGCGCTGAGACTTCTCAGTACATTCTAATAAAGTGCATAATGGTACTAATACATGTGACTGAAATAAACCAAAACCACTGGAATGATTTCAAAATCTTTGGGATGCTGTTAGACATGAATATAGGTTGGTTTCCTAATTCCCTTTGGATCCCTCTGACTGCAGAGCTGGTGGAGTATTTCAGGACCCAGATGAGCCAGGATCCCGATGTGGCTTCGGCGGTTGCGGCCATCCGCTCACTTCTGGAGTTCCTGAAGAGAGATCAGAGTAAGGCTACAGCTGACGACCAACAATTCCCTCCTCCACACACACGTATACACACATTAAGCCACACTTTGTGGCCACTACGTGGTGGTGGAATAAGCTTTAAAGGGGAACTGTGCTGCATAAACACATTTGTAGTAGTTTGTTGTGAGAGGGTGCGTTGCAGACAAATGGATCAAGGTGTCTTTATAGTGGAACCTGGTGTCATCAGGTAAATATAGCCAGTTCATTTATGTATAGTGAACCTACACACTGTTCTCTTTGGATACTATTTCACCTTCAAAATGCTGCTGCCAGAGTTCTAACCCAAACCAAGAAAAGAGATCACATCACTCCAGTTCTCCAGTCTTTGCACTGGCTACCAGTTCGATACATTATTTGTTTTTAAGATTTATTTACAGTGTACTAGTCAGTCAATGGTTAATCTCTGATATGTTTTGTGTTTATTATTCTGGCGGATCTCTTAGATCTGCAGGATCTGCTCAGCTAGTGGAGAAAAGATCTGAAACTAAACCTGGTGAGATGTTTATCCACTATGCCGTCCAACCTCCCCATCAGTTGGTGGGATAGTGGTTTGGGTGTTGGCCCTACAATCAGAAGGTTGTGGGTTCGAATCCCAACTGCTAGTGTCATCACTGAGGTTCTCTTGAGCAAGGTACCGTCCCCACACACTGCTCCCCCGGGCGACCCTCGTTGGCAGCCGCCCCTTCTTCACTTGGTGAATGGGTTAATTGCAGAGGAAGACTTTTACACTGTTCACACTGTGTGCTGTGCTGCGGTGTGTTCACCTGTGACTATAAGGGTTAATCAATTAAATACAATTAAATCCGTATCAGATCTGCATCAACTGGTGCTTTAAAAAGCTGCTAAAACTGCACTCTTCTCCTCAGCCTTCTTTTAAATATCTGGACTTCAATTGCAATTCTTTTATTTCATTTTCCTTCTATTATTTATTTATTTTTTATTCTATTCTGGTAAAGCACACCAAATTACCTTTGTCTTTGATAATGTCCTAGAAATAAGCTGGACTTGACTTAACCTGCAATAATCATGAAAAAACTTCCAAAATATGTTTTCGGCCAAAAGACTTTGGTAAAACAATGTCTGGATGGCCCTGGAAATCTGGGCTTATTGCCAGCTTGGTTTTTCACAATTTTTTATGGTATGTGTTTATTTAAGGCTTGTACTACTACCATAGTCTACCATGTGGTTTTCTTGTTGGGTGCAAGTTTGATTATTAGTTTGATTATTATTATTATGTGCAATAGTTTTATCATGTGAAACATCACTACCTATATCAATATTACTGATCTACTACTGATCTTTATTACAGAAATAACAGACTCCTAACCACCATTTGTGTTACTAGTAATCCTCTTAAATCTTAAATTACTTTTCTATTGTATACTCAGCATAGTGTATTTCATACTCTAAATTTTATATTGTTCTTGTCTCTGTGTGTCTGTGCAGTCGTAACATAAGCAGTTTCCACCAGGATCAGTAATGTTTTCTGATTCTGATTCAACAGGCGAGACCCTCGTGGGCCTGAGAGAAAACCTGACCAAAGCCATAGGCCGGCTCCAGGAGACCGACACTTCTGTGGCCGTGTCCTCCGGAGGAGAACTCTTCCTACGATTCATCAGCCTCACCTCTCTGGAGCATGAGGTGACCTTGAAAGCTTGGAATTTATCATATAAATTTCAAAACACAGATAAAAAAAAGAACCAAAAAAAACAGTTCTGTGCAAATTCACTGGTTTAAAAAAATGGAAAGGAAGATTGTTACATGAATGGAACAGTAGAGAATGCTGAACACATCATATTTCAAAACTGATTATCTACTCTTGGGGCAGATAATTGACCAAAGATATTTTACATGCATAATTGTTCAAATTTGTTAAATATTGTCTACTTTTTGCCCTATGACTGCTTAGATAGGCTCCACACTTCCCTCGCCAACCAAATTTTTGTCGACCATCCGGTGAAAAACACCCTGGACAGGCCCCCAGTCCATCGCAGGTCGAAAGATCTCATTATTATATCGAAAAATAGCCAAAAATATAAATAAGGCAGGTAGTTCCAAACATTTGAACGTCCTATGCCCCGTCCCATTGCCTTTTCTTCTACTTTATAGCTGCTGTATTCATTTTTCAACACATTTTTCTTTCTTGGCAGGAGCTTTCACAGTGCAGGAACGTGATGATCGAGAGAGGAGAACTCTTTTTGAAGAAAATCTCCTTGTCCAGAGGCAAAGTGGCCAAACTGTGCCATACCTTTATTAAAGACGGGGCTGTAAGTATCTCATGATTTGACACTTTGTCAATGTTCTCTGTCTTTAAAGTGGAATAATGACGCACAGTAATTCAATTTCATTTTATTAGTGAGATTGCAGAAGCAGTCATGCTGTTGTTTTTCCTCAGTTTTATTGTTATTATTGTTGTTGTTATTATTATTATTAGCTGGAATTTGGTGCCAGTTTTTGAAATACTGGCATGGTTCCAATGTCAAAACATCTGTTAATGTCTGGTGTATTGCATGTATATTCAGATTTTGAACGGTTGATTAGGAGTATTTTAAAATCATTTAAAATTTAGATTTGTGTGGTCGAGTTGCCTCTAATGTGTGGGGGGAGAGAGTGGAGGGGTGAGTCGTCTTAAAACTGTATAGAAGAGAGAGAGTCTGTAACGTAATGGGTATGGTGGCTGGAATGGGACGAAACAAAGAGCAACAAATCAGTCTTACAGAGCAAAAGACACATCAGACTCATAAACAGACTTAAGACACTAAAGCTCAGGTCAGTGTTGTCACTGTTTGTTGTGGTTAAATTAAAGATAATCAGCCTGTGAATGTGGATGCAGCACTTTTCCCACCTGTTTTTGGGTGAGAGCGGTTCGCTCCACCCATTTTCAGCTGTCCTTGACTAAAGGTGGGATGAAATACCGATTTTACGATATATTGCGATATTTCAACTCACGAACGAGTACCTGTACGTTCTTTCCATAAATCGGTTATTTAACCACTACTGCAGCAGTCCGGCAAGGGGCGCTCCTCATGAGAATGACAGTAAAGCGGGCAGAAAACACCAGGCGAAGAAGAAACAACATACGAGCAGCAGGGACTTGTTTGGAGTTGGGAGTGTCACTGAGTGTCACTGTTAAAGACCTTTAAATGTCCCATTACATGAAAATTTCACTTTGTGAGATTTTCTAACATTAATACGAGTTCCCCTAGCCTAGTTTACTTAGTTTAATCTTAGAATGTGGCTATAACATTAGCTCTGCAGCTAACAGCCCGAGGAAATCTCATTGTGGGACTGGCTCGAAGTGGCTGTAATTCTGCACCAAGGCTGAATTTCGGAAAGAGACTTCAGATACAATATTAGGGGACCACTAAGGCCTATATAAAAGAAAAAAAATCAGCATGTCATGGGACCTTTAAAACTGTATTTCAGTCATTTCAGTGCAAAATTTAATATATATTTGTTTTTATTTAAAAATTGCATATATATTGTAGGCTATCTTGTGCAATATATCGATTATCGCAGTACCACCATATTGTGATATTATCGGTATTGTGAGGCATGTATCGTATCGTTTCGTGAGGTACCCTGAGGTTCCCAGCCCTAGTGGTAAAATAGCGACAAGTCTGTATTGTGTCACCTAAAACATTATAAATTGCTTTTTTTTTTAAAGTCTACTTGAATCTGGCCACCATTTATATTTCACACAATAACTTTCTTAGAGATGTGAAACACCACGCAGAATGACTCGTTTTCCATCTCAGTCATTTAATTATGCAGATAAAATGGGTGTTATTCCATTTTCAAGGTCTCCCATTATTAGTTTTCAGTGGTTTTTCAGTAGATGAAAGTCACTGCAGAGTTCGTTATTTTTTTATCATCTGGCCTTTCTCTGATGACTATCATTAGACTAATCAAAAATAATTGGTGCATTTTTTACTAATGTAATCAAAAGGTGACAGCTCCTAATCAAACACACTCGTTCGCCCAAGCATATTATGTTCTGTTGTAAAAAGGTGTATTTTTGTGCTGTATGGTATGGTATAAGTGCATATGTAGGCACTTTACCTCTGTTTTATATCTTTTGTGTTTTGTTGTAAGAATTTTATTAACACATTTTTATAAAACAAACAAGCTGTAGCATCTCATCCCTATCTTCTGTGTGATCTCTTTAAAGGACCCATCAGGACACAGATATTCTGGCGTTCTAACCTGCCATGGAAGGTGCTCATAGCATCTTACATGTCGCTGTTCTATCTGGATCCAGACTCAGGAGCCCAGACTAGTCTCCACTGCGCTCTCCAAGAGGGGGTCGAGCACCTGAGTGGACGCTACTTCTCCAAATGCGCCATGGAGGACGTGTCTGCCAAAGCCAAAGACGACGCAGTCGCCAAGAAGCTGTGGGAAGTGAGCGAACGACTGTGCGGCCTTGCTTGAGCTCATCCTGGATTTGTTTTCCTAAAATTCTAACTGTGTTCTATTTGTAACATTTTTTTAATCATCAAATGGCATTATCCAACTGGCACAAGGAACCGTGCCGTTACGTGACAAATAAAGTGAACTGCACCCAAGCCGCTCAACGGCAAGGCCAAAAGTGGGTGGCAGCCCTGCTGACTGAATCACTGCTTTCTGTTTGGTTGAAATTATGTTACTGTATGTGCAATAAACAACAATAGAGATACAAACTAATAACTGTGAAGTCAACAAAGTACAAGCACTAGAGATACACTAGACAATTTGCTCTGTACCATCACAGTACAGTTTAGAAACAGGTTCCTGTATGCCTATGTTCTGATTTTGAGGCTGCGTATTGAGTTAGAGCACACACAGCCTGAGGAGAAAAGGTGTGGGGTGATGTGGGCTGCTGAGGGTTTCTGTTTTTGTCCCTAGAAGCTATTGCGTACGTGTGACACCTTGAGTGTTCTCAAATGCTTGTGATCAGATCCACCACACCCTGGGTGCGAATGTGCCTTTTCTTATTGCCTGTTTAAAAGACTGATGACTTAACCCCCATTTCAATCATACCAAAGATACATGGTATTGTTTTAATTGCCTTTTTCTTTAGGCTTGCTTTAGGCTGTTAAGGTTAACTTTGATACTGAAGAGTGACTTATTGTACAATAATAAAGTAATTTTTGAGAAAATCCAGATTCTGTCCCCTCTTATTAGTGGTAGTAATGTGTGGTTCGGCACTGATTAGTGCTTCGACACTGATGTGGTGCGTTTCTCTGAAAAATAACTGAAACATGTAGTCACCTATGGCAGAGTCTCAGTCACAAGGCCAAATTCCAACAATTCCTACATAAGGTAGCTAACCCTGCTGCCGAAAGGGTTTGCATATGAGGCAATGTGAGTCATTTGAGGGCTTTGAAGGCTCAGCTGTATTTATTCTTTGATAAGTGCTTTAGAGATCAACAAAAAAAAGTAAATACACAGCATAAAATAAGTCATTAAAGAGCTTGTTATATCAAAGGCCAGATATATTAGTGGTCGAGCTGCAGGCTAGACTAAAACATTTCTGCAGAGTTCCGTGGGTAAAATGTGAACAAACAGTGGTTCAATGTGAAATGTGCCATTCTAGAGAGGCTTACAGAGTCAGAGCTTGTGTTGGTGATAGGAACCAGATGTCTGTGCTAAGTAAGTATAAGGACCCAGACTGTCTGAAGTATTTAAAGTGTTTAAAGAAACAACAAACTTTCCGATGAAAAGTTATACAAAAAATGGGTGTCTGTTGACATTGTTTGGAGAGTTCAGAGAGAAGGATTTGGCCTAAAACTGTTCTCTTGTTTTTAATACATGTAGGGCATACAGAAAAATAGTAAGAGTTAAACTTTTATTTACAGTTTTACTGCTGTTTTTACCATCATTAACTGAGAAAAAAGATTGACATACCTGTATTAAATTCTAAGTGAAATTCTTCAATGATATCATAAAGGGGTCATTTGGCTGAGGCTCTTATCCAGAGGCAATTCAGGTCATAATACTAAAGAAACTGAGCAAAAACTAAAATTAAGATAGTAAATTACACTGCTGTTCATTGGCCCAAACAACCCAAGGTCCATAACTTTCCATACCAAAGAAAAAGACTTCACAAAAAAAGCAGTAAATCTAGATCTAGGACTTGTTTCAACCTAAACACGTTTTTAACTAATGCAGGGCATTCATAAAATAATACCTAAAGAAAACTTTTCAGTTTTACTACTATATTACCATTAACAAAATTAGCTATAAAACTGATGTGTGTTGGTGTACTGGTGGTTTGGGGGAGCAAATTAAAAACCCATGTCTGTGTTAGCTGTGTCCCAAACCACACACTTCTATACTCAACATACCAGCTCACTGAATGCATTTCTAATGACTGTGTATTATTTTTCACATACTGCTTTTAGTGTAGTAATGTGCAGTTTGGGACACAGCCATTGTGACCCCAACATACGGTTCATTTCAAACAAAATTAATTAGTAATTTGGTTTACAACAAATAAGCTAAGCTAATTTGTGTAGGGTCTACCCCACGGTTTTGCCACTGTGTGATAGACGCCAGGCAGCAGAGGGTCTCACTCCCTTTGGTTCTACTCTTCACTGATAGGATTCTGGACTAGCTGACCTCTCCTCCTTCCCCACGGCCAGACTTGGATGTCTTGGATGCTGGGGACTATTGTGATGAGACTAATTTTCCTCTCTCCTTCCATAAATGGATGGCTCACATGATTTCAAACATACCAAATGGAAAAACTCAATTAAAAAATTCTTGGCTGTCTGGGGCCCATATTCTGCCCATTTGGAAGAAGCTGCGGAAGGATGAGTAACTCCTCCACAGCCCTCCTGTCACTCTTGTTTAGAACTTAATGCATAGTAACGTTCAGCCCTCTGTGTAACTGGCACCCCTTTGATTATTTATAGACACACACACACACACACACACTTGGGTCCACCCTTGGATTTAAAAAAAAATACAATATGCTGCTCAAAATTCTGTTATAAGAAAACATCAGAAATTATTAAAACGAACGCAACTGGTTTTGAAGTGCAATTAACACAAGAAGTGCAGTTTAATGGATGTAAAATTTAATGGATGTGAAATGTACAAGTTTCTTCAAAATAAACCCCCTAGCTTTCATCACAGCAATGGAGTCACTACATCCTTTCCAGTAATTTTTGGACATAACTTATATCCAAACCCTCCCAGCACTCTTTCAAGCCTGAAAATAGTTCTGTATCATTTGCTGGACCCTTATCAGTGGGTCAGTGGGTCGAGCTCGTCCCTACAGCTCAGTGTTAGAAAGGGAAGGCCAAGACAGCACTCAAAAATGTGCTTTTCTTTAGACTTTAGACTGGATATAATTGTAGCATATATATATA
>JBBPCY010000013.1:13613126-13628684 GCA_037974405.1 Brachyalestes nurse
AAGAACTTGACTGGCCACACAGAGCCCTGACCTCAACCCCATCCAACACCTTTGGGATGAACTGGAATGGAGATTGCTAGCCAGGCCCTCTTCGTCCAACATCAGTGTCTGACCTCATAAATGCTCTATAGAGCACACATTCCTACAGAAGCTCTATTAAAGTTTTATTAAACACCATATTAAAGTCTATGTATTTGAAAACAATGTCTTTAAAGTTATTGTTTGTATAATGCTTGGATGTTCCAATACTTTTGTCCATATAGTGTGCTTCTTGTAGCCTTGAACCCTTATACAATATAGAGCCTTTACTTTACATCAGGGTACCAAACACCTGGAGGGCTGGTTTGGTGACTTCCCACACCTTGTTTAACTTCCCTGTTAATTATAGGTTCAGTAATATCTGAGGAGAGGAAGTACTGAACTGTGCTGTCCACTGGACCTAAGGACTGGTGCACCCCTGCATAATGTGAAGGCTCTTAGACTTTAAGAAAGGTTCTTCATACTCAGCTTCTCAATTACAAAAATGAGTTTTTAAAGAACAACCCAACCATTTCACAAAAATGTTTTGAGAATTTTTTGATTCACAAAAAATGTTAAGTCTCTTTGGATATTAGTGACTGCCAAATGCTTTAAATGCATCCAGTGCATTATTTAGGGAACCAAAAATGTATTGTGTTATGGCACTGCTCCACAAAACCCTATTTGGTGCCTGTTCTTAAGAGTGTAATAATTGTTTTGTCCTGGACTAGAAGCAGATTATTAATGCCACCACAGAACAGAACCTCACCGACAAACCACAAGTTATTGATTCTCTGTCTAACTCGTGGAGACCTCACCCTCTGCACATTTTTGCATTTTGCGTGCTGTAACGCCCCTACCTCAACTCACCTGATTATTACCAGCCACCACAATTTGCAATGCATGAGGTATGCAGGACCAGGGCTGAAAACCATTGTCATGATCCAAAAACAATTGAAACAAACCAAAGAGTCAGGCTCAGCATCTTTGAGTTTGTGCACTAGAACACATTGTGTGAGGAGGGCTCATGCATCACCCGGACCGTGGCTTAGGGAACATATTTTGTTATCTGGTCGGATGAATCTGCAGTCTACTACCTTAGATACAGGCACAACACAAACACAGGAAAGCAACGCGACTGAAGATCAGCAACTTTTCCTCTGAGCTAGCAATCTCAGCCTAATTGGTTGGCTCCTGTCCAGCAGCTGCCCATCCGCCCACAGAATGAATAAGCTGTTGGGCTACACTGAATAATATGAACTGTCCAAGGTTTTCAACTGTCGAGATTTATGATATAGATGTAAAGAACGGCTGAGAAAGTCTGATGCCTGTCCAGTCCCATTTACCAAGCCCTAAAGCTGGGCAACAAGCACACGCCCGTAAAAGAACAGAGTACTCAATTAGAATGGAATAGAATAGAAGACAATGGGCAGATGCCGGCAACAGATTTTCTGTTCTTTTCTAGGTCTGTGAAAATTGCTAATTGAGGATTTCTATGTCTAAATAATAATTACAATCAAAAATACAGTCACTACTAGATCCTTGCTTGTGGCCCTGTGTTGTTGTTTTTTTCTGCTGCCTGTCTCTATGATGAGCACAGTGTCTTGGCTGAGGAGCGTGGTGCTAGATAGAGTCAAGTATGAAGTATAGAGAGCTGTGACGGACATGCAGTGAACCCATCAGTGCCTGCCTGATAGAATGCAAGAGACAGCATGTAGCCAGAAGGCAAGAGACTCATCACTCATCTCTGTCCCGTCAGTAAAACAGATTTGATTTGTCAGGCCTGGAGATTGTAACCTTGAGGATGCTCAACACGCGTGGTGCCTCAGACATACAGCGCGCTCCAGCTTGAATGACCCGAGCTGTTCATTACAATAACAAGTCATTTACTGTTATATGTGGTTGCTGTCATAACAAAACTTCATATGTTCAAGATGCTCACTTTTCAGGAGAAAGAACATTTTTGGCTTTATTTATGTTAATGTCACAGGCCTTTTTCCTGTATTTTTATACCATTTATATTGGTCCGATTGTCATGAAAATCTCACACAAATTAAAGGGCAGTTGGTGTTATTGAATGATGTAAAATAAATAAATACAGTACGGTGTCAGAACATTGGTTTAATTGTTTGTTTTCTTCTGAAAAATAGAATGAAACTGCCCACGACTTCATTCTATCCTTTATTTTCTTTTTAGAAATGTAGTAATAAGGGATACGTTAACAGCTGTCAATATTATGTCTATTTACAGGTAGACGGAGTGTACAGTGTCAGTTCACACGATGGTTCAGGAATAATGTGCTACAACAATTTGCATAGACATCTGAGACATATCTGACAGATGATATTTTAAGTGTACAAGTACACAATTTAATAATAGTAGTACTAAATATTCTACTGTAAGTATGTGTAACTTTTTTAAAACAGATCTATATGTCATGATCAGACAGTGTGACACTGAAACAGTTGTGCATCCTGTAGTGCTTCATGCACCTGGGCATGTCAAAGTGCAACCTGACTTACAGCTTCATGTACATCACAAAAGTAATGAACTGAATTTACTTCATTCAAATGTATACATAATTCCCATGTGAATAAAATCCCAATCATGGCTAAATCTACAAAACTGCAAGACAAATTTGGGTGGATGTAAGATAATGTAATATATTTCACGAAATATACACTTTATTTGGTACACCTAACTTGAATTGACATTTCTCAAACAATTTATCAGCTCCACTTACCATAAAGGCGCATCTCGTAGTTTCCAATTTATAGCAATTATTTGCTAGAAATGTGTTTCTCTGCATTATTTGTAGCCCCAAGATGAAGTCAGATTAACTGTCATCAGTAACTAATAATAATTTGTCTAATAGGGTGGACAGTAAGTGGACACAGTGCTTAAAAATGTTGGTGACGTTCCTGTATGTGGAGCACACAATATCTTAACATAACCACGATGTCATTGTCACTTCTGTGCTGAAAATGATCCACCACCCATATAATACTTTCTGGTGGTCCTGTGGTAGTCCTGACCATTGATGACGGTGGATGTATCTAATAAAGTCATTTTTATTTTACCCATGTGAAAAACATGTACACATTTGATTCAGTAAATTCAATGCATCCATTTTTTAGTGCTGAAATGAGAGTGAAGCTCAGAGCTCATCAGATTCGGGGATAAAAACGGGCGGCACGGATGACATGGACTCTAGGCTTATGGTGGGAAGAACCAGAGGGACACTTTCAGTAGCCCAGCCTAGAGCTGTCCTGTTGAAGGAGGGTCTTGTGGGCGCAGGGTCAGTTGGAACCGCGAGGGGTGCCAGGCTGGGGGTGCTTGGGACAGCATCCACCTCGAGTGGCTTTACTGGGACTTTAGGTGCTTTGCCAAAGCCGCCGAATGGAGTGGCCACCCTAGAGGAAGTCAAATGACAGATTAGATGTAAATGTTGCTGCACTGAGAAGACTGGGGGAAGGACCTGGCTGAGGACACAGATTCTCCCAAGCAGAACCTCATTACAATGAAAAATCGCAAATCCCAAACAATTTGCCTCTCACAAATAAAATCTTAAGTAATTACTATAAGTGAAATTTCTTACAGCCTGACTTTATAGATTTCGAAATTTGAAATTACTTTGCTAACTATACAGTTTGGAAACTGCTGAGATGCATCTTTTTACCTAGAAAATATGACTCACTTTCCCTACAAGGCAGTATTCCAGGATTCTGCAATATCCCTTATAGGAGAGAAAGGCTGTTGATAAAACCATAATTCACTGGAAGACAGCGGGGTTATAAACGTTTTTTATGGACAGCCATACTCACCGGTTAAAGCTCTTGTACTCTGGTATCTCAGGTCTGGGCTCTGGCTCAGGCATTTGTACATGCAGTGTGTCAACTAGAGAGGGATTACTTCTGATGGCCTGCTCCCAAGGAGAGTGGTAGGATTTGGGAACAGCCGTACAGTTGAACTTCTCTGCTGGAACATCCTTTAATGGACCTCCATAACCTAAAACGTGTGTGTTATATGGAACAAATCAATGATCCTGTGCTAAAAAGTACCACATTAAACACAGTCAATCGCGGAGTGCAAATAAATTACAGTGCGGATCTTAAAGTGATTTGCATTCTCACTGTATTGATTTTTTTGTCAACAAAGTCAACAATGATATCTTTATTTGCTAGTAGCATGATGAATAAAAAAGACTGGAGACTGAAAGGCTGAAAGAAGAGTTCTCTTATAGCCTGAGGTTAACTGCTTATAGCTCTTATACCAAGTGATAGTCCCTGGGTGGTGCTTGCTTAGCCTAGTTTTACTCTAAAATAGACTCTGACAATAAAGGTTATTACATGGTTCTTGGGTTGGATGTAGAGTTCTTGGAAAAATCATGTGAAGAAACTACATTTTCTACATATTAAAACTGCAAAAATGATTCAGTCACTGGAACCAGCCACTGAAATGTTCTTCGGAAAACCGAACGTGCTTCATGCATGAGAGACCCTTTTTTATTGCTACCTTTAAAAGTTTAAGTTTTGTGTTATCAAGAGAAAGAATGAAAGACAGCGAGCAGAACGCCTTGAAGATAAGAGCAGCCAAAAGGACCTCACTTATGAAAGAGGGAGAAACAGAGCATGTGATGGGAGATGAGAAATGAGCCATAGCTGGCTGAGCAGAGAGACAGCCACAGGTCAAGGAGACACATTACCTGCTGTGCCATCATGGGAAAAGAATGCACCATGCCTGCAGGCGCCTTTAAAGAATACACTCCGTGAGCAAATTTCTGAATGTCCTACCGTTATCATTATCACTAATACAAGATCTATTACAACTAAAGTCACTGAAAATAGAATTTATTTCCAAAAATGCCAGATGCAACTAAGATTATGTTGCAATGGATTTTTCTAGGTACAATAATAAGAATTTTACACAGTGTTGTCATTAAATGATTAGCATTAATTTAATACGCCCTTGTTTATTTGCTATTTAATTTGTCTATAGAGATTATATGTATACTGCATCAAGAGAGTTAACGTGTTATTCTTTTTAGCAGCACTGTTCCATTTGTTAGTTTTGGAGTAAAATGTGACAAGTCAAAATAACAGCAGCATCTTTTAAACCTAAAGTCCTCAAAGTACACACTGTAAGGGAAAGCAGGGAGGCCTTTCCAAACGAGTATCCCTCAAATCTCTGCCAGCTGCCGGGAGCCAGCAAGCCCAAAACAGTGATTATGTAAGGAGGGTGTTCTGTCACGTATCATCCTCACGCTGCGGACAGACTCTTTCCTTAGTTTATCGGCCTCAAGGAAGCAGCACAAAGTCTTTGAGCCATCAGACAGGCCTGTGAGAAAGACTACGGGCAGGGGAGGCTCATGTTAACCCTTGGACATCACAGTAGCTTCTGTATGTCTGCTTAATTTAATTTCCTCACTCAAAGAAAAAAACAGTCAAAAGTTAGCATACTACACTGCTGCCACACTTGTATCATTGTTGAGAAAGTAGGGAAGCAGACTCGGACCTAAATATATAAATATATAAATAATATAGATATGATATGTTACTGTATATACTATAAGAAATGTATAGTTCTATAGCTTTTTGTTTCTGTGGTGCTGCATATTTCAGATACATCAATAGAAATACTTCAATACTTCAATGGCTATAATTGTCTGTGTACTATTCCTATAGTACTATATAACATTACTACTACTACTACTACTACTACTACTACTACTTATAATAATAATAATAATAATAATACTAAAGGAATCCTGTTGGTCTTTTTCATACAAGTCATTATGAAACTGAATGTACAATTATTTAAACTTATTTTTGATAATTAATGTCATTATTTAAACGTATTTAACTTGCATAGTATAGCAAACTGGAAAAGTATGTGAAAAAGTTAAGGCATTATTGTTCAAAGCTGGGTAACACAGGACTAATGTTATATTAATATATTAGTTATAGTAATGCTATATTAATGTTATGAAGCAAATTGACTGCCACTGGTAGATAAAAGTAAGGGATATTTCCTTACTAATATTTACTCAGAGCCCACACAAGACATACCTAAATAACACAGCTAGTGTCATCAGTGAGGTACCCTTGAGGAAAGTACCGTCCCACACACTGCTCCCCGGGCACCCCTCGTTGGTGGCAGCCCCCTGCTTCACTTGGTGAATGGGTTAAATGCAGAGAAAGAATTTCACGTTGTTCACACTGAGCAGTGCTGTGGTGTGTTCAGAAGGGGCTACTTCACTTTCCTTTACTTTAACAAGGGATTTGAGCTCAGTGAGAGTCTATTTTTTGTATATTCACTTTGCAGTCTTGTACATTTAATGTCAAATGTCACTGACAGCACTAAAACCAACAGTCTCTAAAGCCACTGGTGAGCCCAATGCTTTTGGATGGCAACCCAACTACAGTAGCAAACAAACCACTTCCTAGTACAGCGTAACACAAGTCACCAAAACATTGTCTAATCTAGGGAAGAGCATGCATCAAGGCATGGAGATGGGAGGATAGCATTTGTTAGAGATGCTATCTCAGACAGCTGCAGCCCTGGACCAGCTCTTAGAAGACACAGTAACTGCCTGACAGACTTCCTGTAGAAGAAACAGGGCTATTACAGAGGAATGTTCACAAAGTCAAGAGGGACAGCTCTAGACAGATCTCACGCACAAATCCTACAACAAATTCAGTTATCTCGTTTGTAGATTTAGGAGAGACCAGTGTTGATGTTGGCATTCTCTTATCCCCAGAATAACATATACTGGGATAACTCAGCTGTCCCTAAATGAACTTAATCTGAAGACTGTACCGTGTTCTAACTGTGGCTTTCTAACGACTATGCGCTGGAATAAGTACTAACCTGGGGCTATAAAGTCAGGATTGATGCTTGGGTTAGACGTGCTTGCAGGAGTTTTGGAGGCCTGGTCAACTCCAATACCATTAACATTGTTTTGGGCATCTGTGAATTCAGTACCTGGTACAGGTGGAATCACACTGTTCTGTGAAAAGAGAAACATGAGAGTAAATAAAGGAAAGAATATGATAACAGACATAAGAAGCTAAAAACTCTTCTATAGTGGCAAGACAGTTAATTAATTGTTAAGTCATAAAAGCAATTGCACTAATTTATAAACACCATGCACTATTAACTCAACACAACTTACATTGATTTGAGCATTCGCTTCATTCTGAATGCTCTCAAATGTGTATTTTTCAGAGCGTTTTTGACGCATCTTGAAAAGGCGAGACCCTCTGTTCGAAGCTAAGGAGAGTTCTTCCAGCATGATTTCTTTAGGTGTGTTCACTTTTCGGCCCAGATTCACCTCTGACTCTGTGGAAGACACATGTGAGGTGTAAAAACTGTAATTTAAGATGTGCTGGACTGAACGTCTAGCTGTGTGTGGAGTGTGTAGAGAATGAAAGTGTATGGTAGTTCTTTTTTCATCATTATTGCAAAGTACCCTTGGGTTTGTCACAGTTATTATTATTATTATTATTATTATTATTATTATTATTATTACCTAGTGGTTATTGTTGTTAGTGGCAGGAAGAAGGGTAATATAAGTAGTAATAGTAGTACTAGTTGTAATAGTAGTAGCAGTAGGAGGAGGATGGGAACAGGGAGTAGGGGTAGTAATAACACATGGTTGCCACTGAACGCTTTAAAATAAACACATTGAAAGTAATCAAAACAACACTTTCAGCCTCTAAGCTCTTAAAAATTTGAATCCTCGAAGTAATTTCAATTTGGCTTTGACAGGCCTTATGTGTGAATGTGAATTGTGTGGTCATTCAAAATAACCAAAACAGCATTGTTTTTGCCACTTGTGCTACATGTCATTAGGCCTTACAGCCCATTTTCAGACTACTTCAGACATACAGTATTTTATTGCACATAAAATATATTAGTGTATGTATGCACACATATTACAGTTAATAAACAATTTGATCTGCCAATGGGCTGAGATAATGCCAGTCAATAAATGTCTTAATATGTTCACTGTTTACGTTTTAGGACTAATTGCATTGTGTTTACAACGCAAAGTTTGATTACAATGGCTATAAAACTGTGATATGTTTTGTATGCTCCTTGGATTTATAACCATTTGCCCATTAATCATTTACTCCATCGTGACTACATGTGACCTGGAGATCTGCCATTTATTGAAGCCCTGGCCTTATTCGTCCAGTTTGTAGTGAATGCTCCAGTGCAGACTAGTTTATGAAGATGTTGCAGGTCTGTCAAACATTTCATTGATATCCTACTACCGTGTTCCCACAGCTGTTGAGGGTCTTTTTCCCCTCAGCTACCATGCAGTTGTCCATGCCCAGAAATAGCAGTTCCAATGGAATTACAAAAGGGTGAGTTACTTTCAGTAGTAAAACATCTCATTGGATTATTTACAACCCAGCCAGGGTGTGGTAGGGAGCTAATTACAAAAATAAACCGGACCAACTGAAGGGCTGGCTAACTGTGAGCCACTCAACATAATATACTATATAATATATAGGAGTTCAGAAGAGTTAGTAGGTCTCTAGCTACTGTAGTTGGGTTAATAGGTTTAGATGAATTTCACTGTAAAAAATATAACAAAGGTCAATGTATCCAATATATTTTCCTCAGTACTTCCAGGCTACCAAGTGACTATGGACTGTTTATCACATTCAAACCAAATGACAGTCCGAAATATACATTTTATTCTTCTCCTTAGGGAGGAGCTGCATATAGTAACTTCTACTACATGGATGCTATTAACATTAAGGCTTTATTTTTGTTTTAGTGCAAATACACATGAGAGAGAGTTCACAATACTACTTATAATCTATGGCCAGAGGTTGAATGACCAATACATTGAGAGGTACTTAAACAATTCAATTAGAAATACTTACTAGCTATCACTTAATCAAAGCATGCTGTTTGTACCATCTGTTTTTTAGACAGACAAACTCAAAAAGACTCATATTCAATTTTATAATGAAGTATGGTGTGTAGTGTCCTGGTGTTTTAGAGGATTATTTGGACTCAGTTTCCCTTTATGTGTCACTTTTACATAAAGTACATTTTCCATGATATTGTAAAGGTAACAGATATAAAGGTATAAAGGTATACCTTATATAAAAGTAAGATATTTTGTGTGTATGTTTGGTTTTCTGCTTGTATGGTTGTTAACAAAGCAACTTAAGATTAGTCTAAGATCACTACAGCTGTGTGAAAATCTACTATATGACGTATTTTATGGTTTCTTTAACTTACCTCAAGGAACCTCAACACTACTTTGAATAAGAACAACATACAGTTTTTATGTTCAACTCAAAAGCTTGCATGTGTTCAACACAATGTATAATCACAAATGACAGGTAATTTATTTCAGAATTTAATTAATCTGAAGAATATGAAGAAGCTTGACCCACTGCAAAATGTGAGTGGCGAGATTCATGGAACACATACTCCAATTGACCTATCCATTCTCTGCCCACATAAATGTTATTCATAGCACCTGCTGCAAGATTCGACAAGCTTTACGGAACATGGACAAAAACCCTAATCAGCCTTATATGAAAATGTAGTTTTGCTTAGGGCCTCTACATGACACTGGGTTTCAAGTTTCTACACCATGAAGCCATACTACTGTACTGTAGCTAATCCCATCACTACGAAACCAAAGCCTTTATTTTACCCCTTAAAATTACCTTAAATGCGACCTTAATTAATTTAGTGCACAGATTCATGCTGACTAAGGGGTAAAACTATTGAAGTTTCCTCTGTTCTTTTTCAAATTTGCTCCTTAAATAATAAATCCTCCTGAATGAAGGGGTTTCACACCCACCTTAAATCTCATTTTAAGGTAAAATAAAGGGGCCGGTTTCACAAAATAATGGCCACTTAATTTAAATGAAGGGGTTTGGTGTATTTTCAGGGGTACTTCTATATTTTAAGGTAGGGTTAAGCATGTTTAAAGTACATTGTGTTTTGTAGTACATTATACTTAGTGACGAATGCTTGATGTATCCTAAACATAAGAACTTTCACAAGCACACAAAATAAATATTGTTCATACATTCTAGATGCACTGAATACTGACAAAATGCTGTAATTTTGCATCAGATGAATGTTGAATGGGATTTTTTCCAGTGTTCTGTAAAGCTTGTGTTCTCCAGTCTCACAACTGTGGTTTGTTGGGTGGAACATGGAAAGGCCATGCGTTTGTGGGTGGAGCCTGGAATGGCTAGTTGTTTATTTTTTCATCCTACCATCAGTGCCATGGATCTCTCTGCAAATGGCCGCCGCCTGCATCTTCCTTTCCCTTGCTGTCAGAAAGAGGGTTTGCGACATGGTGCCCTGGACAGCAAACAAACATTGTTCTGTTTATACAAACCAAATGCAAAGACTTAAACTTCACTCAGCTCCTAAATAACCTTAGCAAATCCCTAAAATACCATTTAAGCCACATGAACGCTGTCTGACATAGAACCTTGAACTTCATAGTGCCTGATGTAAACCTGACTGGACTGGACGGGGGGGCCATAGGCACTGTGTGACGTTACATGAGGCAGGTGATTTAGCTTCAGTGATAGGAGAGCAAAGAATGGTGACAGTATGTGTCCATTCATATTAATGTTCCAAGATACCCTTCTTTCCACATTCCTGTCCAAGGACAAAGTTCTTCAGTGTTTCACTTTCACACAGCAAAGATAAAAGATGAGAAAACCATGATAAGCTGCATGATAAGCTAATATATTTTTTAATTTCCTGAAATATTAATGGTCCTAGCAGAAATGCACTGGCCTTTTTGCATTGAGATGACATTTAAATGTGCTTTTTATTACACCGACTCCATATGTATAGGGAAAAAAAACGGCGCAAGGAAGGGATCAGATTTACACTGTTAAAAATAAAGGTGTCAAAAAGTGTCTTTTTGGAATGATGCCATAAAAGAACTGCTTTTGGTTCCCTGGAGAACTTTTCAATGTATGGTTTAAATAGAGTGCTTTAAATGACATGTGCAAGTGTAACAAACCAGTGCTTAAAGAATCTCCTCATGTAAAACTGTTTCACAGAACCACAGATCCAATCTAACATGAACCTTTATTAGAGGTAGAATGTAGAGAAGGAATCCCCAAATGTAAAAACAGAAAACAGTCCTGATTGTCAGCATAAATAATCAGTAAAACCCAAGTTTCAGTGCTACGACTGCTGATGATCCACGTTGCCTGAATAAAAATGTGTTTCTTGATTTTTGTGTCAGGAGAGGTAAAGCATATTTCAACACTGTATTAATGAAGGATGACTGATCCCCTCCCTCCCATAGGAGGAAAGTGGGGCTTATTGAAAGTATTTCATTGTGAGAAAGTCTGGAAGTAAATGACGAGAGCATGCATTCTCCTTCTGTACTGAGAGACTGCTGAAAGATTTCTGAGCTGATGAAGAAAATGACTGGATCCTGTACTTTTCATGTAAAAGTAAGATTATCCGACCATTTGTGAAATAATAATATGACCAAAACAAGAACAGCCAAGGGTTGTTTCTCAAGAGCTTCAGTTTAGTAGACTGTACTGTAGTTTTTGTAACTTTCAACACATCTACAACTGATGATAGCTGTAGGGCAGGGGTCAAACTCATTCAAACCTCCTATACACCACACACAACTGAGGTAGGTCGTACTTACCTGATCTTTGGGGCTGTCTATGAGTGTCTCAGGTTGTTCTTGTATCCTGTAGTGGACAGTGTTAAGGAATGAACTGAGTAATGTGACCTGTACAGGTCCTGGTTCTTCTATGGGCCGTGGGGCTCTGGCCAAGGGCATGGGGGGCGGAGAAGGGTGCAGAAAGGTGGGAGTGACTCTAAGTCTGTGTACTGTTAAATATAGCAGTGAGGACACATATACACTTGCATGTATTTGAGTGTAATGGAGCCAGTTAATGTCTCTTCTGGGTATGACCTCAGTGTGTCAGTGGAGTGGTATTAATAGATTGTCAGCGTGGGTAACTTTGATGTCATTTTGGGATTAACATACATGGTGATCATATTGTCCTAATCATCACACTATACTTCTTCTTTTATAATGTATGTTATATGAACTAGTTGTATAATGTATGTTAATGTATGTTATGTGAATTGTTTGTTTTTTCCTCTTTTTAAATAATATCAACCTGCCAGGGTCTGTGGATGTAAACTGTCCTGATGGCTAAATCTGGTGCATCTCATGAAGTGAGTAATGTCCCTTTTAAGTAAATAAACAAATAAACACATTGAAAGGGTTACTTTAGTTTTTTTCTTGATCATTTCTTGATATGTTGTGGACAGGAGGATTTTTCGCTTTGCATTCAGCCTTAAATTTACAGGTACAGTTTCTAGTATGGTATAATTGAATATTATTTCTCAAACTTTGAAACGGTGGGATTTTTTTTTAATAGTGCAGGTTCTAAACTTTCAATCAGTATCGTGTTTGTGTTTGTGACAGACTGGAAATATGAGTGCACAGTGTGTCCCTGTTGACTCCCACTGGGACCTCTTGTTCGCCAGAGAAGGGTAAGTAGAGTGTCAGCAGAGACAGGAGGCAGGACGGTGACCTGCCTGATCTTCACCTACAGTACGTTTGTTAGGGACCCCTCTCTCCCCATAACGCCAGTATGCAACTAGACAAGAGTCCAGTACACTATTACTATTACAGTTTTTCTCAGGTGCTTACTACATTCACCAAGCCATTAGTGCATGCTGTTAGTTCCTAAATATACATGTGAATAAAACAGCAAACAGCAAATCCCTCAACACTTCTGCATCCCTTTTCATTGTGTAAAGACTGCAAAACTCTGTCACAGTGATCATTTGGCAACAACGGAATCACACAAGAGAGTCTGATCAAACTGTTCACTTCAAAATGGCATCAGCTGCTAAGGCCCATTCACAAAATGCTTCCTGCAATCGGGCTAAATTTGCAGTCTAACCCTTAACCCTTAGTCTAACCCTTAACCACTCAAATGATGCTAAAACAATATACGAGGTTGGGGGTTATGTGGTCTAATTTTAAACACAAAATGGGACAAGATAGACAGGGATAGAGCCAAAGAGAATGTGCTAGATGAAGAGGAAGTTGTGGACAAGGACAACGTTTGCAATGTTGATGAACGCATGCGGCCCGGTATCAGAGAGCTCAGAGATCAGGCAGAGTAAAACAAATGTCATTCTTTTATTTTTTGTCAGCTAACCATTTTGGCCATGCTTTCAACTTGGACACAGTTTGGGGAAGAACCTTTTCTATTCCTGCATGACTGTGTCCCAGTACACAAAGCAAGCTCCATAAAGACATGGTTGGATGAGTTCAGTGTGGAAGAACTTGATTGACCCACATAGAGCCCTGACCTCAACCCTATCCAGCACCTTTGGGATGGACTGGACCAGAGATTCCCACAGAAACACACCAAAATCTTGTGGAAATCCTTCCAAGATGAGTGGAATGTGCAAGGGGGTGGGGGACCAAGCCCATATTAAAGTCTACGCATTTGAATGCAGGATCATTAAAGTCCCTGTTGGTGGAATGGTCAGGTGTCCCAATACTTTTGTCCATATAGTGTATGTGTTTACTGTTGATATCATGTGTGCTACTATTTGAGTAAGTTGAACTGGCTTGTGGTTTAAATGTATAGTTTTCATTGATGTAGAGAGTTTTGCAGGGAAGATGGGGAGTTTTACCAGATTTACCAGATTTACCAGATTTTTTTCAGTGTTACTGAAGCAGAACTGCCTAGTTAGCGAATGTGCTTGTTGTTTTGACCAATGTAGTCAAGGCCCTGAGGACATCTCTACTACAATGATTAGATATTTGAAGTCTTGTGATACATTTTGAAGAAATTTATTTAATATTTTTAAGAGTATATCAATAATAGAAAAGTGAACAAAATGAGCAAAATCATGTTGATACTAATGTTAATCAAATAAAGTTATTGAAGAAAGCAACACACCACTCTGTGTTCTCTGTGTTTAGACCATTCTTCAAGTGAAGTAGTGGGCAGCCACCAGCATGGCACACAGGGAGAAGTCTGTGGGGGAGCACCGCTCAGGGGTACCTTAGTGGTGACTTTAACAGTCCTGAGATTTTAACCCTCAACCTAACGATCGCAGGGGAAACTCCTAACTACTAGGGCACCACCTGCCCCTCGATGTAGGTGTGTTGATGTAGATGTGTTGATGTAAGTGTGTTGATGTAGGTGTGTTGATGTAGATGTGTTGATGTAGGTGTGTTGATGTAGGTGTGTTGATGTAGATGTGTTGATGTAGGTGTGTTGATGTAGGTGTGTTGATGTAGGTGTGTTGATGTAGATGTGTTGATGTGTGTGTGTTGATGTAGATGTGTTGATGTAGGTGTGTTGATGTAGCTGTGTTGATGTAGCTGTGTTGCTGTAAGTGTGTTGATGTAGGTGTGTTGATGTAGGTGTGTTGATGTAAGTGTGTTGATGTAAGTGTGTTGATGTAGATGTGATGATGTAGGTGTGTTGATGTAGATGTGTTGATGTAGGTGTGTTGATGTATGTGTGTTGATGTAGATGTGTTGATGTAAGTGTGTTGATGTAAGTGTGTTGATGTAAGTGTGTTGATGTAAGTGTGTTGATGTAGATGTGATGATGTAGGTGTGTTGATGTATGTGTGTTGATGTAGATGTGTTGATGTAGGTGTGTTGATGTAAGTGTGTTGATGTAGGTGTGTTGATGTAGATGTGTTGATGTATGTGTGTTGATGTATGTGTGTTGATGTAGGTGTGTTGATGTATGTGTGTTGATGTATGTGTGTTGATGTATGTGTGTTGATGTAGGTGTGTTGATGTAAGTGTGTTGATGTAGGTGTGTTGATGTATGTGTGTTGATGTAGGTGTGTTGATGCATGTGTGTTGATGTAGGTGTGTTGATGTAAGTGTGTTGATGTATGTGTGTTGATGTGTGTGTGTTGATGTAGATGTGTTGATGTATGTGTGTTGATGTATGTGTGTTGATGTGTGTGTGTTGATGTAGATGTGTTGATGTGTGTATGTTGATGTAGATGTGTTGATGTATGTGTGTTGATGTAAGTGTGTTGATGTAGGTGTGTTGATGTATGTGTGTTGATGTAAGTGTGTTGATGTAGATGTGTTGATGTAGGTGTGTTGATGTAGATGTGTTGATGTATGTGTGTTGATGTAAGTGTGTTGATGTAGGTGTGTTGATGTAAGTGTGTTGATGTATGTGTGTTGATGTAGATGTGTTGATGTATGTGGGTTGATGTATGTGTGTTGATGTAGATGTGTTGATGTATGTGTGTTGATGTAGGTGTGTTGATGTAGATGTGTTGATCTATGTGTGTTGATGTAGATGTGTTGATGTAGGTGTGTTGATGTAGATGTGTTGATGTAGATGTGTTGATGTAGGTGTGTTGATGTAGGTGTGTTGATGTATGTGTGTTGATGTATGTGTGTTGATGCATGTGTGTTGATGTAGGTGTGTTGATGTAGATGTGTTGATGTAGGTGTGTTGATGTAGATGTGTTGATGTAGGTGTGTTG
>JBBPCY010000013.1:13628784-13689022 GCA_037974405.1 Brachyalestes nurse
TGAGACGGAATGGTTTAACAGGTGGAGGCCACTGACATTTGATGTGTTTACAAAGTGTTCCTTTAATTTTTTTGAGCGGTATATATATAAAATGTATATATTTCTTGCATGATTTTTGTCACGCTTTTATATACAGCTTTGCATCCTAGCTTTGTTATTGTCAAAAGAAAAAAAAAACAGTTAAATGCTACTTTTCAGCATTTTCAACAGCACTAGGCTTCCAAACCTGTGCGGCACTTTTTTTGGCTGAGAACTTTGGCTTGGGGGCATTAAGGACACAATTTCCTGAGGCGGAATCTGCTCTTGCTGCCACTACTGTAGAAGGTGCCACAAAGGAGCTTGGAGCTGGTTGATAGCTTGGTGCCGGGGCAGCCGGATAGGTTGGGTTAGGGCCAGTTTGATATGGAGGGGGCTGCTGGTAGGGGGGACTTGGGGCTTGCTGGTAAGAATTTGAAGGAGGCTGTTGGTAAGCATGCTGGGCACTATATATTTGTTGATAGGGAGATTGTTGATAAGGATTAGGAGCAGGCTGGTAGCTGTTATTAGAAGTTTGGTGATATGGGCCATCAGCAAGTAAGGCACCAGGCATCCCATAGTGCTGTTGGGCTGGCTGGGGCTGCTGTGGCATAAAACCATATGGGGCAGGACCTTGATTGTATCCCAAATGCTGGCTTTGGTTTGGAGGACCAGCAACTTGCATATAAGCTTGAGCCTGAGCCTGAGCCTGAGCTTGGGCTTGAGCTTGAGCTTGAGCCTCAGCCTGAGCTTGAGCAAGAGCTTGGGCTTCAACTGCTTTCTGAGCAGCAAGCTTTTCAGCTGCCTCCCTTTCTGCTGCAAGTTTTTCTACTGCTGGCCCGTAGGTAAAAAGAGATGAATTTAACTGGTAGGGCTGATGCTTCATGACATCCAGAACATGAAGGGGTTTGGGGGCAGGTTTATCTTTCTCTTTGGTCTTATTTTTGTTCTTTATAGAAGGGCTAGTGGATGGCGGTTGTTTGATAGCACCTGGTGGATATGAGGCTGACTGGAGTGGATTGTATGCCAATGGTGGAGGTGCACGACAGTTGGGCGAATATTTCCATGTGGTTGGCAAAGAAGGAGAAGGAGAAGAAGGTCTTGCCTTGTTTGCCTGCACCGTGTCTGAATCCACCACATACTTCTCCATTCTGGATTGCCGCTTAGCAAAAAGTTCAGCTCCTTTCCCTCTCAAAGCTGGCATCTCAAAAGCTGATCCCATTCCAGTGGGGGACATTGCACTGCTTGTCGGAATCGGTGATGGAGCCTTTGTTCCAAATGTGTATGAGCCCATTCGCTGTAGAGGCGGTTGAGTAGTCTGAGGTGGACTCCATGGTTTGGCTGTCTGGTTCATCTTTTGAGTTTCAGTAGTTGTTGTGGAGCCTGGACCTTCCTGTGGCTGTGGTGCCCATGAACTCATAATTCTTTGACTCTGAGAGAGTGGTGGGGTCTCTTGCTGAGGTGGATGAGCCCATGGAGGTTGTGCCTGAGCTGGAGGCTGTGACTGAGTCCAGGGTGGCTGTGCTTGATTCTGTTCGGGTGCCCATGAGTTCATTATTTGTTGTGGATGTTTCTGAGGCTGCTGAGCCCATGGTGGTTGTGGTTGCACCTGGGTAGGCACTGGAGCCCAAGCACTCTGGGACTGCTGTATCTGTGCTGGAGGCTGCGGTGGTGGTTGAGCCTGCTGAGCCCATGAAGGCTGTGCTTGAACTGGAGTCTGAGGCTGTGTCCATGCAGGTTGCTGTTGGGTTTGAGAGATCCAAGGTGGTTGGGGCTGTGACTGAACCTGAGGTTGGGCCCAAGAGGGCTGGGGTTGCTGTTGAGGGGCTGCCCAAGGTGGTAATGACTGATTTTCCTGCTGCTGTTGTTGTTGCACCCAGGGTGGCTGAACTTGGTTCTGATTTACCTCTTGAGACCAAGTACTGACAGGTGGCTGCACTGGCGCTTGAGAATGGGCCCACGGAGGTCGGGGTCCAGGCTGTGTTGGTGCTGTTGCCCATGAATTCATTTGAGGTTGCGGCTGGGGCTGAGGCTGGGGCTGAGGTTGGGATTGAAGTTGGGGCTCAGGTTGGGACAGAGGTTGGGGCTGAGGTTGAGGTTGAGGTTGAATTTGGGCCTGAGGTTGGAGCTGAGGCTGGGGTTTAGGTGGACTCTGTGTAACCCAAGGAAGTTGTGGCTGTGACTGAGTTTGAATGGATGTGGGTGGTTGCACTTCTGCTTGCACTTGAGGTTGTGTTACCCAGGGCAGCTGCATGTGTGATTGTGCATGATTCTGTGTCAGGGTTTCTGGCTGAACTTCAGCTGGACCCCAAGTATTCACTGGTGGCTGCTGATGAGCTTGAGTTGGAGAGGGACCCCAAGAGCTGACAGGAGGCTCTGACTTTGTTTGTTCTTGAAGTGGTTGTTGGACAGGGTGGGTGTTGTTTATTTGCTGCTGTTGATTCTCTTGTTGCTGATCTGGCTGTGTTTGCTGCTCAGATGGAGTCCATACATTCACTGCTTCCCTCTGCTCCTGAGAAGGGGGTTTAGCGTGTGCTTCCTGTAATTCAGGAGCAGGCATGGGGGAGGGTGCTTGCTCTGGTATGGCTGAGGACTCCATTTCAGGGGCAAGGTCGGCTTCAGGCCCAGGAGCCTCTGCAGTTGGTGGGACGTTATTTTCAGCATGTTGAAGAAACTGCTGGTTTGCAATATCTGGTTGTGGTGACCATGGTGGAGAGGCTGGATTTATGTGTGGCTTGGGAGCAACCGGTGGTGGGATTTTGTGCTTTACTTTAGGGGACTGCAAAAAGTTGCAGGCTTCTGCCCCCAAGCTTAGATAATCCTCCTCTGGGCCAGATTCAAACCCTGCTTTCTTGTCACTTCTGGTAAGGAGATTTAACAGTTCTGGATTCGGGGAAACTTTGGGAGACTCTTTAAAAGTGAACATTGGTTTAGTTTTGTTCCTCCTTCTGTCTTGCAGGATCCCTGTCTTGATTGCTGGTACAGATATTCGCTCATCTCGGGAAGCAATCTGTTCACCCTGTCCAACTGAATAGCAAGGCTGCTCTTGACTTGCTGATGGAGAAAATGGGTCTGCTGCCCTATTCTGCACAGAGAACGGCTTGGCACTTCTATTTATGTTGGATGACTGCATTACATCGGTTTGTTGACTGGTCATACCATTCATATGATGTGAATACTGTTGCACTTGCTGTTGCTGTTGCACTTGCTGTTGCTGGTACTGTTGAGACTGATGATATTGTTGTTGGTACTCTTGCTGTTGCTGGTACTCTTGCTGCTGCTGGTAATGCTGTTGCTGGTACTCTTGCTGCTGTTGGTAATGCTGTTGTTGGTACTCTTGCTGCTGCTGGTAATGCTGTTGCTGGTACTCTTGCTGCTGCTGGTAATGCTGTTGCTGTTGGCTATATTGTAGCTGTTGCTGGTATTCTTGATATTGTTTCTGCTGTTGCTGTTGATAATATTGTTCTTGGTATTGCTGGTACTGCTGTTGTTGCTGTTGGTGGTGCACATTTAAATCCATATAATTCTGACCGTCAGTAGGAGCCTGAATGTAAGGGCTCTCATCCACCTGCTGGTAATGCTTCTCAGCCTCCCCTACACTTTCGACAGGGATCCCCTTACTTCTCATGTCTTCATGCTCAGCCGCAATCTCATCCATACGCTGCCTGCGCTGAGCAAACATCAGGGCTCCTTTGCCCTTGGTTTCAGGAAGTGCATTCATATCTTCTGGGTTGTGAAGCTTGCGCTCTATCTCAAGCAGCCCAGTGTCCCAGTTAAAGGTTACGATGCTCTTGTGGCCCGGGGGATTCGTGAAAAAATCCTCATCAATTTCAGTTTCACTGGTGGCTAGAACTGTGAACTCAACAGCATGTGTTTCCTTACTGTCGTCTTCGACCTCCTCGTCCTCAAACTCTGGTTCGTTTTCTCCGGTTCCGTAGCTAACAAGTGTGTACTGTTTGGCCCTCTGCCTGTGCTTCTTGAACATCAACACCCCTTTATTATTGGGGTTGGGGGCAGCAGCAGTGAGGAGTAGAGCAATGCGCTTGCATTTAGATTTGGCCTCCTTCACCTGCTTCTCAGACAGGCTCTCACTCCGCCGGAGCCCTTGAAAAGACAGAGAAGGGAGGGGTTTAGAGCACATGCAGGGTAAAGATGGTAGTGTGTGAGGGCAGGAATATTTCAGATTGTTTCACTAGTTCATTGAGCTATTTATGTAGCATGACTAATAAAAGACAAGAAATCAATTGATTGGAGAGCACAACAAACTCCTAAGATTATAAGCTTTATGTTATAAACATATTGTCTGACCAATAAACACACATAACGCAGAAAAGCAAGTAAAATTATATACAATGTGACACTAGATGTTTGTTATTCATGCTTTTTCACATGAATGATCTGCATCGAGTCAGGCACTTAAAAACAAAACAAAAAAAAACTGACACTGATGACTAGACCAATATGGACTGGACCAAATGGGATTTAAAATGACTTGGAAATAAATCTCTTCTCATGAAAAGATTAGGACATTTCACCCATTTTGGAGATACGGGTTTTTGTTCCAACAACAAACAAGATCTTCTTGATCAAACATTTTCTACAATGGAAAGATTAAACAGTGTCTCTGTCTTGACATTCAAAGTAAGAACTAGGACCCTACATCACTATCCCTCAATTACACCATCAGTCAATTCTGTAGTGTTGGCATCACACTGAGTCATTACTCCCAATCACAGAACCATGGGCAATTTCCTTCTCATTTACTGACACAAGATTAACACAAGCCATTCACAGCTGTGAAAAAGTGTCAAGGGAGGCTGAGGCAATGACAGTTTTCAGCACCACATGCAACTGCCAGTGCACTGAAAAGAAGTAATGCACTGAATTTGGTTTAGGTGTGAAGATCCCTTTCTAGAAGCTCTTATCTTAAACCTTTTAACTCCCAAACACAATGATGTAAAGTAACAAAGGAATAGATTAGAACATACTTTCTTACATTCTTCATGTGCGTGCTGCCATGATGAGCATGGCCACGGATGAGAAGCGAACACTTCCCTTTTCAGTGCTGCTAAGATCGCCAGTTTTAAAGGATCAGGTAACGAACCAGTGTCACACTTGTTGGTGTCTGTCAAATGGCTATCCTACAGGCAGCAGTTACATGCCCGTGTTTTATTCTTATCCTCACCGTGTCACCCTCCAACCCCCCTGCTCAACACTGCCATGCATGAAGACTATACAACGTTTAGTAAGAGCTAATCATGGAATTTCCTTGTCAGTAAAAAAATGAATGAACACTGAAAAACTGGTAAAGGAATATAATGCATACTAGAGGTATGTGAACAAATGTGAATAGTCTTGTTTAAAAATATGATAAAAAGTCTGATAGGGTGTGTTTCCCCTGCTTATAGAGAGATTGCAAGCACTGAAACATATACGAGTGACTTCACACATGTAAGTTAAACTTACTTCTTGTGAACAGTAATTCATAAATTATATAATTCATTCAGAAGCACTACATTAGTGCAGTTCACATCACAAAAACAAGAGTTCAAATCTAGTAGGCCAAACATGCTGATATAAAATCATGCTGTTTAAGAGTGATAAAATAATAAGATGTCACTCACTGGCGTGTCTCGCCCGGTGCTTGTTGGGCTTGTTGAGCTCCCTCTCCGACTCAGAGTCCCCCTCTTCTGATGGAATTCCAAAGGAGACAGAGGAGGAGGTGGGACCTTCCTCAGTGCGCCCTCCTTCTCCCTCACTGTAATCCACTCGGTCACTAGCCTTTGCTTCAGTCCCATCAGATCCCACCCTTTTCCCCTCCCTCCCTTCCGACTGTGTGGTCACCTCCACCTGTCCCAGTGAAACAGATGGCCCACTGATGAGTACTCCTCGCTGAGCCAAAGGCTCTCTCTCTTGGCGGGGTATGTAGAAGGTGCAGCCTGGTGTGAAGGTGGTATTGTCGTCATCTTCATTGTTTTTTTGGGGGTAAAATTCTCCCTCAACTCCACGAGCACAGCCCAGTGAGGTACAGCCTGCCTCTTCCAGGGTGGTCTGAGAAAGTGACAGCTGCAACTCTACCACAGATCCTGGAGTGATCTCTAACCTGGTTCCTCCATCTCCAGAGATTGTAGGGTTTGCTCCTGTTCTGTTCTTCAGAGCTGGAATGCAAAACTGGGTTCGGACCATAGGGCTCCGTCCAGGGTTTTCAGCCTCACCATCTGTCTCCCCGTAAAACGCTACATCTTGCGACTCAGAGATGTAAAGTTCCTTCAGACCCTGAGGCCTGTATAAAGGTGGCATGTGCAGAGTGATGCTAACTGTCTGAAAGCTCCCTTGAAAACAGCATCTGTGAAGGAGAACTATTGGTTAAAGCAAGGTTAAACAGACTAAATTAAGGTTAGAAGTACTGGTTAATCCTGTCATTTTATCTTTGTCCCCTTTAACTCTTAAATGCCCCCAGATTAATTGCAGTGTGTGCATGTCTATGTCTGGCGTAGCCAGAGATTTCTGTGTGCTACCATGTTTTACTATGGATGCACTACTATAGTTTCCAAACAACCATGCCCACAATTCAGAATAAAATTCAGGTTGCTAAAGGGTATTAGTATTGGGTTTTATTGTTTGGATCAGAATAACAATAAGAGGTGACTGAATTGTAAAGTATTATTCATCTGTGCACCTTTTCAGAATGATAGTTTATGACATAATAGAAACCTATGAATTTTCTACAGTATTATATCAAGTTCTTTACATATCATAATAATTGCTGACAAAAAAGCCCAAAACAAGCACTTACTGGATAAAACGGTCTGTTATCATAATTTGTGCAATATATTGTAACTCATGTATTTTCATAGCAATCAAAAGTAAAACTGTAAAATTATGACTACGCACTTCAGAGAATGTATATTCTGTTAATTATGACATATAAAACATTTTTTTTTACAAATTTTGCAAATGACACCAATCAAAAACCCTCTTCAGAATTCCTCAGTCATATATTTGCATTCAAATTTGGATAAAATATTATAAGATCATCAAATGACACAACTGCTACACAAAGAGGGAGAACTTTTGGTTAAACCAGGGATTTCCAACCTATTCTGCAAAGAGTGACTGCAGGTTACAATAAAGGAGAAGCTCACATAATGAACTATTTGAATACTGAGACTTGAGCATTTCTATGCTGCTGCTTGTTTGAGATGAAAATCCACACCAGCCCCTTGTGGATAAGACTGAAAATCCCTGAGGTTTGGGAAGGGGAGATGGTTTAATAGGTGTGTACTTGTATGTATTCTTATATTTGTGCAGGTATTTTGCAGTTCATATATTCATAAATGCTTAAATAGCAACCAAAAGTACAGTAAGAGGAATATCATGTTATGGTCAATCATAACACAACACCAAGGGAAACGCCAGAACTACTGATTAAAGCAAGAGAGAACCAATAAACAATTATCAGTAAAAACGGTGTACATCATTTATGAAATACTGTGTACTTCATACATTAAGTTCCACAGAAAGCAAAAGTATATCAGTAAAAGCAAGATCACAATGTTGTGAATCATTAAAAGTGTCAAATGAGGCAACAAGCTGAAAGGTCACTGTGTTTAATGAGCCAGACTTTATGTGCGCCGTATGTTGGAAGGTCACAAACAGCATTACAACAAAAAAGGGAGACACATGAGCTATTCAGTGATTAATTATGTGTAACAGAGTGTTCTACACTCCCCTGCCATCTCACCAACAGAAGCCAATGACTACCTACAGTTGGATCATTTTTGGGCCTCTAAAAACAAAGCAGCTGTTTTGCCATTTGTCAAGTCAGTCATCAGCAAGACAGCAGTCCTTCGTCTCCAAGAAATAAGCTGTGAAGGGGGCGTCTCATCAGAATAAATACATCACAACAATTACATTAGTCATTTTAGTTCTGCTGCATAAACTCGGGTTTTAAATATTGCTGCCTGACTTCAAGCTTTTGTACAAGATTTAGAACAGAGTTAAGTACCTTTTCACCAGCAGCTGCAGAACATCAGCACAGTCCTTAAAGAGCTCAGTGACCTCTGCAAGGCTGAGGCTAGAACAGGACTGTCCATTGATCGACAGTATCTCGTCATCCTCACGCAAACCGGCCAAGGATGCATGGCTACCTTCCTCAACCTGGAAGAAAGAGTACATACATCAGAGAGCTCATTTTGAGACAATAGGAGGTTCACTGTTTTAAATTCAGACCTCGTTACCCTACTTTACACTGAACAGCTACAAGGTTTGTAAGTCTTTTATCATTTTTGTCAAAAATAAAAGGATCAAGTATGAAAGTGGGAGGTGTGAACAACAGCAAAATTGTTCGCCAGTAGGACAGAATAAATCACAAAAAATGGAGTTTAATATTTGCCCAGCATTACTAGAAACATAAGTTAGCGTGTGCACTTCAGAGCAGCTGGTGGCCTGGTAGTTAGGGATCTCCCCCCTGCAATTAGAAGGTCATAGGTTTGAATCCCAGGACTACCAGTGGCACCATTGAGGTACTTTTGAACAAGGTACCGTCCCCACACACTGCTCCCCGGGCGGTGCCTCGCTGGCTGAGCCCTGCTTCACTTGGTGAAGGGGTTAAATACAGAGAATAATTTCACTCCGTTCACACTGTGTGCTGTGGTTGTTCACATATGACAAATTGACACTTTACACACTTACACACAAATATGTTTTCTGTATTCCATGCTCTTGTTGAGGAGCAGTCTAGCAGCATTCAGACCACGTTACCCTACTTTACACTGAACAGCTCTGCATGGCCAAACAATGCTACAGTCCTCAGAAGGCTGTCACCCACAAGTCCAGAATAGAGGAGCAACGCTGGCGGTCTAGTGCGAGATTTAACACTGACCTTTACTTTGACTCCACACACATCACAAATCATTTCTGAAACATGGTCAGCTTGTAAAACACAATTCATTCCTCTAAGATGGTCTCCACTGCTTACACATTGCTGCGATACCTCTGGTTATAGTAAGAGATGAAATTAATTTCAGAGCAAACCCATTGCAAGAGACATTGTAAGTGTATATTGCTATAGTTATTTACTTTTACTATTTAATTTACTTTTAAGATTATATTAAGTATGTATGAGGGTTCACTTGCAAATCTAATATGAATTAAGATGATGTATTTGGATAACCACTGAAAGAGCTCTTATTAACCAGTTAAACTCTAAGGGTCTCAATGGATGTAGTACTGCACCGTTTGTGAAATGCTGAATGAAAAAGAAATCATTTCAAATGTTTTAATTAGTAGACAATTATGTGGGTTTATGCATCAACAACAGTCATAATTCATTTCTAGATTAGCTTTTTCCAATATCACTTCATGTCTTAACTAAATGAATATCTACTGCTTTAAAAATATCATTTTCACCCGTAGTGCCTGACAAGAAATTAAAAAAATATTATGACCATTTATATTCTTCCTGATGGGCTAATACACAGAATATGCACAGTATTTAATTTGAAGAATATGCAAACTGTTAACAATCACATACTGTTAGAATGTATTATGTTCTGAATATTGTAGTAGTAGAACATATTGTTATCTTCTTATGGACAGCACCAGATAAAACACATCATGGCTCAGGTACTGAAAACGTCTGGGAACATCTTGTTGCAGACCTGAAGCAGACGTCTAGTAGTTGCTAACTGAAGTAGAAGTGACATATTTGATTCTGAAATGTATCTCTTTACCCTTGAGACACAAGCCAGTGTGTGTGTGTGTGTGTGTGTGTGTGTGTTGTGTGTGTATGTGTGCGTGGGCATGTGTGTGTGTGTGTGACTGAGACACCTGGTGTGGACTGACCTAGAATGGAGTGCAGAATGTGAAAGTGTTATTTACAGTTTGGCGCGGGTCGGCTGTGGCCTACACCCTGTGCGTTATTATAGTGTGGTCACTGCTGTCTAAAATTAAAAAGCAATCCGGAGTGATGTCTTGGGCCTCAGTCTCACTTTGCTGTGTATAAATAGCTGATTGTTATGTTTGACAAGAGCCATCAAATATGGTTGCTATTAAATTATATCATGCTGACAGCGTTTGTGGCGCCTTGCTTCAATTGCAGTTCTCCAAGAGGAACTAAAGTATCTTATTAAAATGGGCATGCACACTACCACTTTTGGACGTGTCCATTTTACATTTACGGCATTTAGCTGACGCTCTTATCCAGAGTGACGTACATCAGTGCTCCTTTACACCTGTAAAGCTATACTTAAATCAAAGTCCGCTATTCAACCAAGTTACTACAGGCTAAGTACACCTAAACATCACCTGTCAAAGAAAAGTCAGAAGTTAAGGCGAAGTAAGAAAGGCATGAAGGTTTTTGTTTATGGAGGGCGGGGGGGAGAAGAGATAAATAAGCAGAAACGAGAAGCAAAGTTAGTCACCAAGGTGCTCCTTGAAGAGGTGGGTCTTCAGACAACATCCAGGGATAAGTGCCATTATCTACAGAGGGGTAACCTCTTACGTAACTCTAGATATATTATTCATAAGACTTCTTGTTTAGTGTCTACTGACATTATTTGGGAAATGCTAAAGATGGGCAATATGGCAAAAGCAATGAACCAAAAAATAATATATACAATATGCTTATATTCTTCATATTTAGAAGCCATAACATGAACAAATCAATAATAATAATAATAAAGAGTTTTTTTGGTATGTGATCACATATGAGTTTTTAAACTTGCCACTACCTCCCCACTTCCATATGGTTCATATATGGCAATTAGACTATAAACAGCCCATGTTTTAGTGACAAAATGTACATTGTTTTTCATCTATTCAGCCAACAGCATGTTAGCCCTGCTCTTTAAAGATGAAGTTAAAAAGAGTGTTTCAGTCTGCATTGTTTTTTGATTGAGACAGTACAGGGCAGCCAATCAGAACAGCAGTAATTTAACCAAAACAGTCTGGTTACGCTTAAATAAAATATACATTTAGTTTGTATCAAGTGTTTTTATTGTTCAATCAGGAAAACTCTATACCGTCCTTCAAAAACATTTTTCAAATAATTTTCATACAAAAACCAGCATAAATCCAGATATAAAGAAAAGGATGAGGTAATCCTTCTGTAAAATACTTCACACTGGGATAAAGAATGAGCATGTAAAAT
Source organism: Brachyalestes nurse (assembly GCA_037974405.1). Taxonomy (NCBI): domain Eukaryota; kingdom Metazoa; phylum Chordata; class Actinopteri; order Characiformes; family Alestidae; genus Brachyalestes; species Brachyalestes nurse. The sequence goes on from JBBPCY010000013.1 coordinate 13,639,952, forward strand.
AAATGCAATTTTTTTTTACCTGAATGAGGAGAAATGTAGAGTAAAGAATAGGCCTCAGCATGACCTGTACTACATGTGTGGATGTTGTCATTAGATTAAAGGAAATAGACATTTATGGACATAATATGACATCAAAGGTATGTGCCTAGTGCGAGCTAAACCTTCATTAACTGTTGGAAACATGATCATAGATATTACTGGTTTCATATAAAGCATTGCCAGTGCTACAGTAGTCGACAGACTCTCACACTTTGTCTTATAAGGAATATTGTGTGGTACTCCTGGCAACAAAGATTCCTTAAAGACTATTGACCTGGTACTGGTACTAATATATGAGCTTTTACAGGTTTTACATTTTAAAAAGGGTCTTCACGCTCATGTACCATTATTGATAATTATCAAATCACTTATACTTCTAGTATTACTATATTATTATTATGGGATCAGCTTAAATAATCCTTTTCAATACTTTAATTTTTAAGAGTGTAGGGTCTCCGTTCTATCACTAGAGGGCAGCACACTGTCAGGAAAACACTCGACTGTTTTAAGCTTCACTGCTCAAAGTGAGAAAACAGACTGGCTGCATGGTTACTGCTGTCAGTCAGGAGGTTACGAGAAGAAATAAAGCACTCAGTCAGTCTTCTGTAAGAATATCAAATTACAAAGTTTCATCAACACTATCAGCAGTGTAACAGCACTGAGCATTTTTCAAAAACGCCAGTGCAGTGACTAGGGAGTGGCGAATAACAGCTGACACTTTTAAGTGACCTATTCTTAACACTACTACAACAGCACAGCAACATCAGCAACAGCTTCAGCAATAACAACTGGAACACAGCTATTACCTTTAAAACAGGGCATCATTCCAATGGCTTTATATGGTTGCTTTATGTGTACAAAGGAGTGATAAAACCGGGCCTATGTGGGCTTTGTCTTAACAACTGTAACAGCAGGGGTAAATGGAACAATTTAGGCAGCCGTATATGGATCTCTCATAGATACAGTGTGTGTGGAGTGACTGCTAAAACAGAAACGGAGGCTTGTCTCAGCAGCCTGAATCAAGCCTCACTCAGCCTTCCGTCCAAAAAAGGAAGGGAAAGAAGCAACGCTTGCTTTATTTCCTATGTGGGACAGAGCAGGCCGAACAGGAGGATGTCAAAGCTGCATATGCTTGTTGGTATGCACAACTCTGACCTGAGCTAGGAGCTGAGCATAAGAGAAAAATTTACAAAAGTATACAGACACCTCTTCTAATTAGTGTTTTCAGCTACTTTAAAAGTCTTCACGTAGCTTGTATAATCTCCATAGAAAAGCACTGTCAGTACCATGGGACACTCTGAACCAAATGCACACAATGTCATCCTTGACCAATGTGAGGTGTGGGCTGTTGAGCAGTGGAACTCTATTCTCTCCAGTGGTGGAACATCTTTACATTTACATTTACATTTACATTTACGACATTTATCTTTGGGATGATGATTGTGATCCAAAAAAGAATTATTAGAATATTCAAATTATAACACTACAATATTTGAAACAAATGTCATGCTTTATAATGTCCTAATCTAATCCTCTAGCCCCAAGCTAAATGTTATACGCAAACCATCAGACCATCTACAAGCTAACATGCTAGTGACAATACAATAGTACAATACTATAGAATCCCTAGTATTTTTCAATGCCATGCAGCCTTAGTTCTATATGTAACACATATAGAACAAAACTTACTGTAAGTAATATAACAAGACACTAATATATATACACCTGACCTCACTAATACTTAACACAATCAAGGTCTTCCCAGAACAGCAGAGACTCTTATTGCAGCAAACCACACTCTTTATTAATATCTTTGATTTCAGCAAAAACACTGGATACGGTGTTTTTATAGAAACCATATTTTAAAGTGTTATGATAAACAATACAATAGAAAACATGCCGCAGCAAATAATGACACTCAAAAGCATTCACTGTATCTTGGCTGGAGAATGACAAAACCCTAACTGAGGCCTGCACAGTTAACTCATCACTTCATGATTACCAGCGTATAAAAATGAGCTAAAATAAGCAACCAAACACAATCTGAGCTTACACAAATTGGTAAGATGAACATTTTTGTTTTAGTACAAAAATGTTTTATTAAATAATATTAAGGAAGTAATATTAAACTAAATTTAATATTTAATTAAGTAATCATTATTCATACGTTTTGGACCCTTTCACTTAGCCGTTCACTATATATAGGCCTATATGTATGTGTGTGTGTGTGTGTGTGTGTGTGTGTGTGTGTGGGTGTGTGTGTGTTTTTAGGGTTTGAACTGACAGTGATATGTACCTGGGAGTAAAATCACAACCAAAAACAACTACAAATCAACACATTATTGGGAGGAGCTGCTCTGTTTCTATCGCACAGAGATGCACAGAGTGAGAAGTTATGTTTTCAATTATCCAGCTAATAATTTTAAGCAGAGGACAGGTAAAAACAAACAGCTGTGTTCCCAGACTAATTACCCTCCTACTACATCAGCTCTCAGTACAGTGCCTACCTCCAGTTGTGCTACAGGGCTTAAATAAAACAGGATGACTGGTGGTGGCAGCACAATGCTGATTATGGATGTAAAAATGTGGTAGTCATTGTGTCATTAGTCACCACATTCGCCTGAAGTCACCACATTAGACAATCATTTTACGCAGTTTTACAGTTCTGTTAAGCCCAGCTAATGCAGGTTTAATGGGTTGAGGTGGCTGTTCCGGTATTCTCTGCATGTACACAGCCCTTCAAATTAGAAACGTATTATAGCTAGTACCAATCACTTCCAACAAGACATAATAGAAGATACGCATTTGTTTTTAAACCATTCAGTTACACTTATATGGCACTGAAAATCACTACATAGACAAAGGTCTGTAGACATTAAGGGTGTAACGGTACACAGATGTCACAGTTAAGTAACGAAAAATTCTAAAGCATGAGGCTTGGTTTGTTTTCGTTTATTTTAAATAAACAGCAGTGTAATAACCAGTAAACACACACTCTTGCTTATATTTTCATGTATAGATGACAAAAAACAAGTTAAACATCTTGTGTTAATAGAAAATAGTAATTACTATTAGTCTTACCTAATAGAAAGTAAACGTTTTAAAGATCGCTGTTTCATGTTTCCATATGGAACTGTTACAGAGCCTGTTCCTTTAAGGAACCGTGCATGCTGGGATATGTAGTTTTTCAGGGGTGTGTGTGTAGTAGTGCGGGGAAGTTTTTCTGGCTGCTCCGTCCGCGAGTGCTTTTCGCCACTCGAAGGAAATAAATTCTCCCGTTCAGAGGGAGGAAAGCACAGACCAGCTCCCCGTATCGTCTCATTTTTGGACCTGCTGAGCGAACAACGCCTGGTTAGCAGCCGCTAACACCGAGGCGAGAAGACAGCAAAACTCACGCTTGTAAATTTAGTCCCGCATTACTTTAATCGCGTGTTCTCCGTCGTACCGTGTATTCTCCGTATGACATCATGTACCGAACCGTGACGGTTCTGTACGAATACATGTACCATTACAGTCCTAGTAGACATCTAAACATCATATGTTCTTAAACCATCTCATCAAAATGGATTTGATTCTTCTTTTTGCTTCTGTAAAAGCCAACACGCACTCACTTCACAAGATTTTAAAGCACGGCTGTTATGCGCTCATGATATTCGCTCACTTGCTGTAACATTCAGATTTTTCTTCATTGGAACAAAGGGGCTAAACTCAAACTTTTATAAACAGCCCCAAACCACCATTCCTCCTCCACCAAACTTCACAGTAATGTTCTCCTGGCATCTGCCAAACCCAGATTTGTCCATCACATTGCAAATTTATCTATGAAGTTCCCAAAGAACAGTTATTGTGCTGACGTAGCTTCCAAAACGGTAGAGTGTTTGTTTTTGTACTGCAGTTTGGTTTTATAAGCTTGTGTGCTGAGCTGCTCATAGACTTTTCAACTTCAGAGTAACAGGATTTTACTGGGGCAAACATTGAATTAGAGGAGGTGTCCACAAACTAGTGAATTTACAGTGTGCAATCTTATATTATTTAGGAAATAATATTTTCTGAATTTTCAGAAAACTAAGCATCTGGGCAAAAAGCTAAAAACCATGATTGTTCTCAAAGAGGTAAGAATAGTCAAATATACATGATCAGCCATAACATTAACACCACCTGCATAATATTGTGTAGGTCCACCTTATAAATCAGCTCTGGCACTAAAACAGTTGGACAGCTTGTACTCCATAAGACCTCTGAAGGGGTGCTATGGTATCTGGTACCAGGACATTAGCAGAAGATCCTTCAAGTTGTGTGCGTTGCAAGGTGGGGCTTCCGAAGATTAGACTTGTTTGTTCAGCACATTGCACAGATGCACGGCTGAATTCAAATCTGGAGAATTTAGAGGCCAAGTCCATGCCAGTGGTTGGACTACCACTGGCATGAGAGGGATGTCTACAACAATGGTCTACAGCAATATTTTGGTAGGTGGTACATGTTAAAGTGACATCCACATGAATGCCAGGACCCAAGGATTCCCAGCAGAACACTGTCCAGAGCATCACAGGCATTCCTCCTTCTCAAAGTGCTTTATGGTGCCATCTCTTCCCCAGGTGAGTGATATGCAACCGACTGTCCACATGATGTAAAAGAAAATGTGATTCATTAGTCCAGGCCACCTTCTTCCATTCTTCCACTGTACAGGTCTGATGTTCCCATCCCCATTTTCAGTAGTAGGCAGGGGTCACCATGGGCTCTCTGAATGTTTTATAGCTATGCAGCTCTATATAAAGTAGGATGTGATGCTCTGTGGGTTCTGATACCTTTCTATCATAGCAAGCAATAACTTTTGAAGCAATGTTGTGCTATTTGCAGTTCTTCTGTGGGATCTGACCAGACGGGGTTGCTGTCAATCACCATGTGCATCAAATACTGTTGGGCACCCATGACTCTGTTGCATGTTCACTGTCTGTAAGGAAGGAATCCTTATGCTCTTTTTGGTACAACACAAACTAGGAACCAGCTGTCTATCAATGAACCCTGGTCAAAGCTGCCCAGATACTTACGCTTCCAGAGACTAGCTTATATATCCAACAGACTAGCTTATATATGTAATCTTTATATATATATCCCAGAAGGTGTGAATGTAATGAGATCAATGTCACTCACTTCACCTATCAGTGGTTTTAATGTTATGGTTGCTGGGTGTATGACATCATCTCAGAAATCTATAAAGGGGTGTACAGGCCCTTGAGGCAAGCCCAGATGTTGTAATGACTAACATCAGAGATTTGTCTCCAACATCAAGAACAGGTATTTCTTCAGAAGGCCATGCTTGTTTTGGCCAAAAGTCAAAGTGAGTGGTCCTGCATCTTTAAGAATGTGAGGAGTTATGACTTCAGCAGCTTTGAGACGAAGCCAGAATTCCCCCGAAAGACTGATGACAAAGAAAAAAGAAAACAAACTGCCTTATAAGGCAGTCTCCTTCATGCACCCACACACACATGTGCACACAAACACGAGCCTGAAAATGAATGTCAACCCTTTCACGGTCAGTCTCCCCCCCTGTAAATCTAAGGCTACATCTGAAATTGCTTATCATAATCAACACTGGCCTTGCCTGGACACTATTACGACACCCGTGTTCTTGTTTTGCCTTTTTCAGGCATTTTCATCTCTGATAGGTTAGCCTTTCCCCTCCTTTAAAAGCTCTCTGTCAGGTAAAGTTATGTCTCCCAGATGCAACAGAACCACCCCGCAGAACCCTTCTGTGGAGGCAAATATCTGTGAGAAACGTCACTTCGTCATTCCAAGCCCCTTCACAAGAGGGCAGGCAAATATTTAACCGCCCAGCTAAAACGGCTGCTCTCACACATGGCTTATATAAGAAGGAGGTTAGACAGCATAGACATTTCAAGCTCACTTTAACAGCAAGCTTTAGAAGCTGTAAATGACACAAACTAAGCAATTTTGTCAGTCCCACAATTGAATACATTTTGTACCTAACTTCAGTTTTCAGTTAAGCCTTGTCCCAGATAAATTCAATTTGACTTAATTCAATTTCGCATGTGCCTTGACTTGCAGAGAACAGGATGGACTGTTTTATGATCTTTCACACAGCCTGTAGTTGGATTTCTGTTAACGGTTTGATTTTAGGCAGATGCCATGTCATTGCAGGCCATACCTGCAATTTATCACACACACAGAAGGCTCTGTTCTCCTAAAATGTAACCACATACTTTTGTTGTAAATAACATTATTTTTAACACCAGTAGCATTTGTCAATACAGTACTTTCAGTGTAACCTCTCTGGCAATGGCAAGCGATCAGATATTTGAAGTCTTGATATCTTGTAATCATCAGCATGAGAGGAAAATGTATCAAACATCTACAAAATGCACTTTCGGTTATTCGCTTCTCGACATATTAGAGTCTCTACATAAAAGCCTAAAGGGTTATTCAAGAAGACAGAACATTGCTCACATAATGTAATAACATGCAATTCAATTTAGCAGAGTTGTTTTCCCATAATTTACCTGCTAAATACCATGGGTCTGTCTGTGGGTTCAGGCATCTATTACTTTAAAGTAACTCAGCCAGTTTGCATTGTTTCCCATGTAATTACACAATAATATGTTTAAGGATGTAAAAATCCCACCGATTTAAGGGCTTAGGCTAAAGTAACCACATAGCAATAAAACAGAGGGACTCTCCTATTCAACCTTGCAGCAATGTAATGCAGAACATTTGGTAGTTTAGCTAACCCTTGATGTTCAGAATCATTACGTTTACTCAACAAAATGGCAAAGGGTATGAAGATCAAGATCAAAGCTGCATAAAACCCACACATATTAGTTAGATGCAGTTGTTTAATTATAAGGTACTTGCTTAAGAATAAAATATTAATATAAACCAAAATGCACTACAATTCTGACTTATACTGATGACTTGAAACTGCTTTTTCTCCACTGGCTAACTTTCAGGCCACTTTTCTGAAAAGTATTAGGACTCTGTGGTGATGAAATACAAACGACAGCTTTATTATCCCAGGCAGGGCAAAAACCATTAAACAAGGTATCACACTTAAAGCACCAGAGGTCATGAGAAAGCATAGAATTTGTGATAATAGCTAATTCTGCCAGTATAATTGTCAAATACTTGGTTATTTAATTAAAGAAATCACTTGGTTGAAATCTAAATGAAATCTCTGTTTTGAAAATATGAATGACCGTAAACTTAAAAAAATTGTGTTTCGAAGCAATGAGACAGAATGAGACTGTTGGACCTGCAGATCCCTCCAAGCAGTTTTGTAAATGAGATGTGCATGGGACACAGCCACCAGAATGGGGTAGCGCAGTCATTTCTTATCTCAACCACAACCATCCAAATTCAAGACTGCCTGGGGCAGCTGGTAGCCTAGCGGCGTGCCCCTGCAATCAGAATGTTGTGGGTTTGAATCCCAGGACTGCTAGTGGCACCTCTGAGGTACCGTCCCCACACACTGCTCCCGGCTGCCTGTAATGGGTTTAATACAGAGGAAGAATTTCGTGCTGAATTTATATTACCCTGCTCATTTATTTTAACTAGTGCAAAGCACACAACACCACTTCTTGAAGGAAATGTTTTGAGATCTTTTGCAGTGCAAAACTTGAGCCAAGTTGCAGCTATCATAAAACCAATAGCTCAGCATTCTGAATTCAGGGATAAAAACATATTGGTGAAAAAAACTAAACCAGAACCACTAGAAGTCCTATTACGGAATGAAAGGTTGTGGATACAACCAATTAAACACAAAATTATTTAAAACTATTTACCTGCTTTGGTAAGTTTAGACCAACGAACAATGGCTGCCTGTGCCAGCATTATAATAATATTACTCACATCTAACCAGTTGGACCATAAACATTTGATTTCTTTACCTCACAATGTATTATTCAGTCACTACTGTAAAGTAAAGAATCAGAATCCTTTATTGAAAATGGCTCTTATAGTCATGCATGAACACACCACAGTGCAGCACACAGTGTGAAATTCTTCTCTGTATTTAACCCATTCACCAAGTGAAGCAGTGACGCAGCGTGTGGGGACGGTACTTTGCTCAAGGGTACCACAGCAGTGGCAGTCCTGGGATTCGAACCCACAACCTTCTGATTGCAGGGGCAACTCCCTAACCACCAAGCCGCCAGTGTTTCTATGACACTAATATGCATGTTAGAAAAACAAGGAATTGAAGCAAAATCCACATATAGGCTCTTATACACAGTTGAAAGGACTAAACAAATTCCCCCTAAATTTACAACAACAACATCATGTTCAGATCTCCTCATAGGCCTTAAGTCTGTAATCTAAAACATTCCCACTTGGATGGAGTGAAACAGAATTGTCCCACTTTTGGTATGGGTTTAGAGAGTTGTGTCCAGTCAGATGAATTTCCATGGCAATGTCGTATGTAACCCCAAAATGGGTTTTACTTACTGGAACTGAGCTGTGAGAAGCCCAGCAAATGACTCTACCTGCAGGTTCTTTTTTGGTTAACTCAATAGAGGCTAACAGGCAGCCACTTCATTCTCCACTTTTTCAGGTGCTTTTCATCAAATAATTAGCAAATCCAACCAGTCAATATACGCAAGCTTTCCAAATATTCTTTATAGGATTGTTACTGAAGAAAACTGAGGAGAACAATGGAAGAAAGCTGTGAACCTTTAGTGTGAAGCCAACTGACAACCCATTATGCCCAGAGAGGAGGACATCTGTTATAATGGGAACTTACAAACCCTTAGTGGGTTTTGTCTTTTCCAATCTTTTGTGTAAACAAGCTGCCTATAATGCAGCTTGAAAAGCCGAAATTAGGGGTTCTGATTGTCACATTCATCTATAAGGTGTTGTTCTGTATAAAGGCTTGGTGTCATAACACTTCTGTAAGGGAGGCGGAACCGGGCTGCACTGATTACTGCTCCATGCCTTTCCTCCAGAGGGAGCCCCAGGGCTGGCGACTCAACTCCCCTTGTTATCACTCTCACCAGCGGTACCTTGGGTGCCTTTCCCTTTGTGATTAGTGATCACTGGTACCTGTGATCTGCACTATACGCAGTGCGGCAGTTATGCTGTTGGTCTTTGGTGTTTGTTAGATATGACTGTGTAATTCTGAGTCCTTGGGATTTTATGCTGAGTCTCTGGAGCTGCCCATGATGATTTAACTGATACTAGTATGTCTGTGCTCTGTGCTCTTTAGGGTGCTCCAGTACCCCTCTCTGGTATTCAGAATCAGAATCAGAAAACTTCATTGATCCTTGAGGAAACTGCTTAAACCAGAGCTTCAGGTGCTCTGCCCCCTCCCTCCGTTTCCCTCGCGTCCATCTTTCTGGACCATTTTTCCTGGGTCTGCCTCACCCGAAGGTTTTACCTGGTCTGTCTTGCTGGACCGCTATCCTTGGGATCATCTCTTCCTGACTGTCTCTCCTCCTCTTTAGAATTCAGGTGTCCCATCACCTGTCTTTAGGGGTACCCCCCCCTAGCAAATTCTCATGAACACACACGGCACACATTCAGTTAGACACAGGACATCTACTTCTTCTTTTATCCTTTTCTTTGAGGGACTATCCTGTCCCTTCTTTCTGAGCCACCAGTCCATTCTCTCCTTGCCTTTTCTTCACCTTTCCCTGTGCTCTTCTGCCTCCCTCGGGTTGATCCCTATGTGAGGTATGTCGCTGGGTCAATGCCTCCACTCTGACTAAATGGCTCAGTCCCGATCCCTAGTAAAGCAGGAGACCCTTTTTGGTTCTCTAAAGACATGATGTTTTCCTAAATAATCATTACTGCAAATAAACGATTTGAGTATGAAAAACACAAGTTTTAAGAATATCCACATCATTTAAAGGTTCTATACCAAATTCAACCATATGTCCAAGCAAACATTCTTTATTTCAATGTAGAAAAAAAGAGACTGAATTCAAAAGCTGATAACGAAGGGCAGAGTGTGTGATCTTACCAACCATGGGGTGAGAGAAGCAATAACTTTCATTTGACAAACAGATAACCCCCACCTCCCAAAAAAATAAAAACACATAGGAAGGAAAACAACAAAAGCAGTAACATCTATCCACTCAAACTTTAATTTAGTATCTGCCTCCACAATAAAAAACACGCTTGCATAACTGTTGTGCTGTTTTGTATATACTCCACTTCTGTGTCACTGAACTCCTAAAGTCCATTAATAATCCTTCCTCGGTCCTAACAGTTTTCACTTGTTTAGACTTTTGATCACAGCCCAAGAGTGAGCACAGATAGACTGCACTGCGCTGACCAGCTACAAGCTGTGCCATTACCATATAAGGGCCCCTGCTCAAGTGTGATGGAGAGGGTCTGTAACTACTTCCATCACTAGCTCAGTTGCCTCAGACTCAAAAGGCAAATAGCAGAACATCACTGTATTATGAAAACTATTCAAATTCATGGATTCCTGATGAACACCCAAACCTATGGGAAAACAACTGTGCTGCCATATTATAGAGCCGTGCTTAATGAGAAGACACGACCATCCAGTTAAACTGGCACAGAGTTGCCACAAAGCCACCACAGACCCTTTGGTTAAGTTTCACAAGAATTCTTGTATTTTTCTCTAAACAGCAAAAGGTGATACTTGAAGCTTTAAATAACAGACTCCCCAAATGAGAAAAGACACACACACACACACACACACACACACAAATCAAACTCAGCCTGGGTTGTTCACTGTCCAATATTTCAATATATTGTGCAACATTTTATATGAGCATCGATATTATCAGAAGTTCAGCAGCATTATCTGCTCTATCACAGACTCACCTGGTCCACCCTGAGGGCACAGTTAGGTTGAGCACCACTGTGCTGGAGCCCAAAGCCCCAGCCCGTTATCCACGCGTGATCCCCTGCTCCCATTCCCTCTGTCCCACAGCTCTGCACACGGTGAGGCTCCTTCACCCCAATATGAGGGAACTCTTGGTAGGTGTGCAGCCAGAACCAAGCAGATCCAGCCCACTTTCAGCGTCACTCCTCTGAGACCTGCCCAGCTCTGAGCCATGCTTGAGCTGGAGCTGCAGCTGTGTGTGTGTGTGTGTGTGTGTGTGTGTGTGTGTGTAGGGGGCTGGGGGTTTCTTGATCTGTGAACATGAAGCAGAAACGTGCTTTAGGTGGAGAGGAGTGATGTCTCTGGGTGGGTAATACTGAACATTTCTGAAACACTATCCAAACTAAAAAGCAGCAAAAAAAAACCAAAAAAAAAAACTGCACAATGCAAGTTTGGTGGACATGGCGCCCTTAAGGCTAGTTGTCCACTGTTCAAAACCAGATTTAGTCCAGGCTTTCGGTCTGGAAAACTTTAGTAAACAATAATTCTACAGAAGAAAAACAGACAAGTGCACTGATCACTTTTACATGTTTATATGTGTCCCGTTTAAATCAAATAAGAAAAAAACATCTTTTTTTAAAAGCAAAAGGCCTATTGTTCCAACTTAGAAACAGGTTTCACTAAAAAAAACCCCACTTATTTACCCCACTGATGCTAAATTGGTTTTAGGTTCCTGCAGCTGCTAATGTAATGAGAGCAATCTGAGTAAGCTATTTTATTAGTATTAATATTATTTTATTATTTAGATTTCTGACACTCATTCCGGAGTTTACCTAGACCACTTTTACAAGCATGAAAACACACACACATACCGACCCTCTCTCACCCTCTCTCTCTCTCGCTCTCTCTCTCACACACACACACACACACAACCCGCACATCTGCATCTCTGTGCTGACGTGTAGCGGGTCTTCCTGCCGTGCGCATGCGCAGAGGCGGTGAGATGGTGACGCTGCAGGCAGCAGGCTCCGTTGCTGGGTTTGACGTGGCACTCTGCTCTCTCCCTCCTCAGCCTCAGTTAGAGAGGACTCCCGGCGTTATCCCTGACTTCCAGGTTAGTGTCTTTACTTTCTCATATCGCCAAACAAACATGTCATTTCTATCGAGGTGGTGCACAAAGTCAGGTAAAACGACAAAGTTTGTAGCGTGTTGTCAGTTTCCTTCCTCTGAGCCCACATAACAGAACAGAACACAGCTGTGACTGCGGGGCATAGGACAACACACCGGCAGCTGGTTTCCTTCATGTTACAGTGTTCAAACTTGGGAAGTAGCTTTTTAAACCATATTCCGTGTCGCCTTGCTGTTAAAACGTGACCAGGCGTTTTACCGTTGCCATCTTTGACGTGGCAGCTCTGGGCAGAGGCGAAATGATGCTTCCCCTAAAGGGAGTTGACGTAGACCCACATCAGGAATATGTCCACTTTTTTCCCGGGTCAAAAAGCCTCTTTACATGCACAATTAATTGATTTTGCTGAGGTTTGAAACGTCTCATCTTTGTCCAGGCCTTAGGTTAAGTGCTGGCAGCTTTTGTGAAACATCTCCACAGGCCACATCAGGTTAGATTTATAAAGTGGCTGAAGCAACAGGCTGAGTGGGTTTTTACAGGTTGCTCTGCATTATTGTCATATTTACTTCCACTTCTTAAAGGGAAGTCCCAAATGTATCTTTGGGAGTTTAACTTTTTGCAGACAAGGGCTGCAGCTGCACAGCACTGGACTTTAAATAAGCAGGCCCAAGCTTTGCAATATATCCTCTGAACTTTAGAGGAAGTGATGGAGAAACTGATTAATTATCTTACGCTCACAAGCACAACATATTGACACACATCAAGACACAGTGTTGAGAGGATTCCAGTCAGTGCAATCATTGCTCTTATCACAGTCCATTGGTACAGGTACCTCTCACACGTGACTCAGTGATATGAACCAAAACTGCAGGCCTTCAGCGGGTTGTAATTTCATAGTACAGGCCGAATAAACCACTATTAACTTCATCATTGCAAAACAGGGAGGTCATCACCACTAGATTTTAAGCTTCACCCAAGTATAATAGGGTATCATTTTGCAAAGCTATAATTCAGCATTTGGCTGAGAAAAGCATTCACTCATGTTTAGCCAAAAGGATTTTTTTTCAGGCTGTGTTGAAGCATTAAATATTGGTGTATTGTGTTTGTTGTTTTTATTACACTGCAAAAATAGGAACTGTAGTCATATTTGGGTATTCAGTGTATTGTTAAAAATAAATCATGTAAAAATAAAGAAAACCATAGTGATGTTTGAGATTTTTTGATGCGCTCAATCTTTTGTACTACAACTGAATCAAACTGTGATGATGTCATGAATTTATACCACTATATGTGTTATGAAATCCCTAAGAGTCTGGGCATTGCCTAAGATTTGGTGTAACCTTGAACACCATAAACACTGTACAATTACCTCATTTGTACAATGAATGCATCCACTAACATGACATGGTATTTTGTTCATGTTAATGCAAAATGTATGAGGTAATATAAGTATAAATACTCCACAGGTTGTTGATCTTCTGTTAGTCTGGAATGAAAGGATTCTAACAGGAAGATGAGCCAGCAGGGTTATGTTGCTACACCTCCTTACTCCCAGGCCCAGTCAGGAATGGTGGGCTACCCCACTGGATTTGGCGCTCCCCCTCCCCAATCCCACTATGGGCACTATGGAGCACCACCTCAGCCCTTTGCTACGCAACCAGCAGGTACGTAGAAATCCCTTTTTGTCGTGTTCTTACCTGTGTTTGACAAGTCTCATCTTGTTCTTGCGTAGTAGGTGTATCGCAGAGCAGGATAACTTAGTTCAACAACCCCAAACCGACAGCAGTTACTTATATATATATATATATATATATATATATATATATATGGACAGAAAAAACTCATCCACCCCCTCAGCACCTCCTCTAATAGACACTGTAAATCAAATGAGGGTGCTCTGAATTTGTCTAAATTGGTCAATATATCTTTCTTGCCGTATGTGTAACTGTTATCTGATCTCGCTATTTCAATACATATTGGCAAAGTAAATGTTAATAACTTCAACAATAACTTAATGGTTCAGGGGAAAGTTTTGTATCCTCAAAAATATTCATAGGTAAGATTGTATGAGAAGCATTTACCAAAATATATCATCATTTTTAGTTATTGTTATGCCCATGGCTTGAAAAAACTCACAAAGAAAAGAGATATTATAAAATATGGATCTCTATATTTATTCTAGAATAGTCAGTTTTAGAGTAGGTTTGTAACACATTTGTACTCTTTGGAACATTTGGCCAGTTTGTTTTCAGTGGGTAAATCCCTTAAGGAAATGGTCATAATATTGTGGCCCCTTTTTGTTGTTTTCCAGGTATGCTGAAGCCAGCAGCCTCCTCTCCCTCTGGTATGCCTCCACCTCCTGTGTCCAGCCAATATGGGTCACCCATTCAGCAAAACGGCGCACACTCTCAAAAGTAACTTTACTCTGGTGTCCGTTTTCAAGAGCGTTTTGTTACTTGTCATTTATAAACTCTTAAGATTCAATTTCATCTGTTCTTCTTTTACCATCAGGTTCCCCCTCACTCCTGCAGTCTCCGCCCCTGCCATGACTCCCTATGGACAGCCCCCTCCAAGACCTACTTACCACAGCATGGCTCCGCCCACACCTCCGACCCAGCAGATAACCAATCAGATGAGTGCTATGAGCATTGGCGGATATGGTAAGTTTAGGAGAACACAAAAGTGTCCATGTCAGTTTCTCACTCTTAGGATGTTTTTTGTACTGTGGTGAGATGTGTACTTTTGCAAGTATGTTCTGTAAACATATATCTTTGTATTTTCTTCATCAAGCCCAAAGCCCCATGCAGACCCCTCAGTCACCCACCAGTTCAGCAGCACCACCACCTTTCCAGATGCCTTCACCACCAACAATGGGACATCCACCTCTTTCTCAAACAGCCCCTCAGTCTCCCTCTATGAGTGCATGCCCACCAATGCCAGCTGGCCCACCCATGGGTGCTGCCGGAGCTCCACCCATGGGAATGCATAACACACAACCTGGCCTTTCCCCAGTGGGTGGAGGCGGATTCCAACAACCAGCAGGACCTCAGGGATTTCCTCAGCAGCCAGGTAAAAGGTTTGCCAGTGCAGATGCAGTATACTGTAATGCACAAATTAAACAATACTTGCCACTCTTTCTTTCACTTCTGAGATGTTGTTACATTCTCAGTTATAGGGCAGTGTGTGGGATTTTAACAGTTCAGAGGGAAAGAAGCTTTTTACTTATTTTTCTCTTAGGGACGGTGGCCATTAGTAATCAATAACAGTTCCGAACAGACATGTAGATCTGCTGGGATTCCTGTTGTCTCGGACCTGCGAGCCTTTCCAAGTATAGTCAGTTGAAATAAGTATGAGTTTAGTTAGTTTTACCATCAGTTTTTCCAGTGGCTGTGGCATCTTAAATAGCTCTTTGCTTTATGTGTGACTGATTGTTGTAGTACTGTTTTAACCTGTCCAGTGTCACAAAACCGTGTCTGACAATGTATACATTAAGTTATACCTTCATCCAGCCTGATCATTGCTGCGGTTACAGGACCATATGGCGGGCAGATGCCAGGGTCACAGATGGCAGGGCCACAGGCTGGTGCTTTCCCAGGAGGCTTCCCTGGAGGAGCTGCACATATGGCTGGACCTCCTCAGAAGAAGCTGGACCCAGACTCCATACCCAGCACAGTAAGAACAGACTACTGCAACAGTATGCTATTGTTTACAATGTACCTGTGCAAAAGCAATCGTATGTGACCATGAATATATGTCTTTGGGTAGAAATTCATGGTGGGGTTAAAGGAGCTTAGTTCGTAAGCTCCTTCAGTTTGCTGCTTGCAGTTTATAGTGGTTTTGTTAAAGATGATTTTGTAGATCACAGGAAATACTGTATATGCTTCACTTTGTGAAAAGTACATTTGGTTCCACTGTGTAGACTCAAGTGATTGAAGATGATCAGGCTAAGAGAGGTGGTCAGCTCTACACCACAAATCTCAGGGGTCAGGTGCCTCCTCTGGTCACCACCGATTTCACGGTCCAGGATCAAGGTGAGCTCAAGAACAAAGTGATTAACTTGGTCTTCATCTAAGTAGCATTAAGCAATGTTCTTTGTTTATTGTTGTTTCAGGAAATGCTAGTCCCAGGTTCATGCGATGCACAGCCTATTCCTTTCCCTGTACTGCCGACCTTGCCAAGCAATGCCAAGTTCCCCTTGCAACCATCATCAAACCTTTTGCCAACGTGCCCAAAAATGAAGTATGTAGAATCAGTGTTCATTGTCTTTCTTTATGTTTGATTGTCTAATGTCTAAGAATAAAGTGTGTAATTCTACCCATTTTCTCATTTCTGCACAGTTTAGTTAATGGGATAGAACGTTATTCATGGTTTAACTAGAAATGGGCCATCCTAGTGAACTCAAAATTGCTTATGGTATATCAACACCTTGCTAAAATAATCGCCTAACTAAGTTTTTCAGGAAACACACACAAAAAATCAGCTCCTATTCATTTCAATGGGCAGGCCCTTGTCCTAAAGTGGTAAAATCATATTACCTGATCAACTGACGGTGTAGGCAATTTTACCATAGGTGGCCAGCATCATGTACGTTATGCAGAAATCTTGAAAAATCAATGGAATTTCCCAGCTTTACCAGTACTACTTTACATGTTTTTACATTCACTTTATTCACTCGAAGTGCCATTTTTTTATTGCAACTACAGTATGTGTATGGTGACTTGCATGTAAGAAGGGACTGTATGAAGATTTGTTTTGACACCTTATCAAGGTCTGAAAATGCTGTGTGATTCAGGGGTCTTTTTTCAGTCCCTCTTAGCTTTCTGTCCTTGACAGAACTATGCTGCAAGTCCTTTTTAGGCAATGTTAGTCTACTCTTTCACAAGAAGCTAATTAGCTTAAAGTTCACTCTCTGAGGACCATTTTGGATGAAAGGTTTTCAAACTCTCCAAATAAAAGCAGATCAGAAAAGTAACTTTACAGAAGGAAGAAACTTTCCCAACTTTAGACTTTTCTGTTCTGTTCATTATGAAACTGACACAGTGAAAATGGTGAGGGGAAAAAGGCAAAAACAGGGATACAAAGTTTTATTCTTGCATCAACAACATGAAAAATGAATAATGAACTTAAAACCATTTTATGCAGACCTTTGGGAACCCTTTTCTCGTAACTCTTGTAAGCATAGGATTCAGGCAAGTTTCAAATTACACACTGATGCCCAAGTCCTTAAAGGAACAAGATACAGATGCTGGAACATAAACTGCAGAAGTACTGTTCAACCTTTCCAGTGCTTGCAGTTTATTTCTGTTGTCCTTTACTCCTTTGGTCAGTCTGTTTCGTCACAGCACTGAAATGTGCACTGCATGAAAAATACTTTCAAACAAGTGTAGTTAATTGGCTGCGAGTTTACCAGCTTTGTTTACAACAAACCATCCACTCTTATTAGGCAGAGAGCAGCTTATTCCAATTAGTTCCACGTATGCTTTTTAGGTTTGTGATTACTATTCAGTAACCAGATCTAAGAAACATATGGGTGCGGGCATATGCCTCACAGACTGCATTACACACAGTAATGTCATACACTACATTAAATATAGTAAGCAGAAGCTTTGGAGACACCATGTTAGAGTTCAACAGGATAATCATTTGTCTCTGTCTTCTCTGTATTCTGTTTATGTCGGACAGACTCCTCTGTACATGGTAAATCATGGAGAGGCAGGACCTATCCGCTGTAACCGCTGCAAGGCCTACATGTGCCCCTTTATGCTCTTCATTGACGGAGGACGGCGCTACCAGTGTGGCTTCTGCAACTGCGTTAATGAAGGTCAGTATCTTACACTAATCTTAGTGTCTGTTTTACAATGCACTGCTCAGTCCTTTAGGATTTGAGCTTTTAGTTTGCTGTTATACATGTTAACCCCCCCCACCCACCCCCCACCCCCAGTTCCTGTTCATTATTTCCAGCATCTGGACCACATGGGTCGAAGAGTCGACCTATACGAAAGGCCAGAACTGTCCCTAGGCTCTTATGAGTTCACTGCTACGCTGGACTATTGCAAGGTAATGCTCTGTTTACAGCCTCTTCAAAACAATACACAACAAAACCTTTATTTTAAGTTTGAATATTAATTGTTGATAGGATGCCTCACGCACTGCACTGTTATGCTGTACTATTAATATGATTTAAGTAATCATGTATTTAGGATAGAACACAAATACATTAGACCTAAGCAATTGGAATGGCTTTATCCGGTGTTTATAAACAAATGAGGTTCAGTCAGGAACACATCTGAGAAAACATGGGCTTTGACTCGGTTGCAAAGGGTCAGCAAGCCCCAGGAGCAACTGAAAGAACTTCGCTTTTTGGCAGTCTCATTGCATTTTTCATTCAAAGATGAATGATTAAATCTGGAGCTCAAACACTGTAAGAGTCCTGCAGTCTGAAGACAAAGGATTATTTTCAGAAAGAATGCTGTAGGTATCATATTACAAGCTATTATACAATGACCACATGCAGTGGGAAAATTCCAGTTTTGAGAAAATATTTGTAAGTAATATTTGAAAGTAATTTAGACTTCTGGCAACTCCACGCTTTAAATGTCTGTCATAAAACTAGAGCGGCATACAGTATGTTTGCTAAATGTTTTTTTTTCCTGTGTTTGTCTGCTGTTAACATTTGAAAGTTGATTACACTGTAGCAGCATTATGAGATAAAGTCAAACCAACAACACAGAAATCAAAAGCAGATGTCGATAAGACCCCAGTAATGGACTTGAGAGCCTAAATTTTAGGCTGACACCATTTCTATTGCCTGACTCCAGCTTCCTCACTCTGCTGTTTATTAATGTTTAGAATTCTGCCCATGCCCTGTATTAAACAAAATCCACAGCGTTGATCCTTACTGCACAGTGTCAACTTCATGGAAACAAAACAGTGAATGCCTAGTTCTGCTCCTACTGCCCATGTATAAGAACATAGATGGAATGAATAGCTGAATTCTTTTTTTTGTATATATTTTTTAATATATATTTTTTTATATAATAGGGTAAGCATAGCTGAGTACTGAAAAACCATACCTGGGGCCTAGATGGTTCTGTATTTTGTCCTGGATCAGGCAAGGAATGTAGAATCTCAATGGGAAATTAAATATCCCATTGTCCTTTGCAAGACTGTTGGCACAGATTGAGTGCAGTTAGCCTTTATTACTGTGAATGAAGGTTTAGTTTGCCAGGTTTAGGTTGACATTGGGTTTAATTGAAGCGTAATTAATACGATATGTATTCATTTCTTCTCATTCTTCATTTTCTCAGAACAATAAGCCCCCGAATCCTCCAGCTTATATTTTTATGATCGATATCTCTTATAACAACATAAAGAGTGGACTTGTCAAACTGATATGTGAGGAACTGAAGACGCTTCTGGACCGACTTCCAAAGTGAGTAAAGGGGCTGCTTTGACAGTCTTTTGTCACAGTTTACTTCAGTTGACTTGACTCTAATATATACACAATTCAGATGGGCTAGAGAATAGGGGAGGTATGTTGTTACAAAGCAAAACACGTGTTTTGCTGTTTAAAAGTATTATCAATTATTTGATTGTACTTTGGAATGTGGGTTGGGAAATTGTACTGACCAGTTACAGCATGTTCGATCTACAGCTACTTTTGCGGTCATCTCTAAACCCTAAAAACCATTTTAGTGAGCGTGAAAAACGTTTTAATTAAATCGAAGATACTTACTAGAACCTTAAACTTAAGCTATGAACTGTTCAGGTGCCTTTCTTTTTAAGCCTGAATCAAGAATCTGTTTTTTTTAATGCTATTATGCACTGTAGATCAGCATGCGGTGTTGGAAGGTAACTTTTAAGAAAAGCATTCATTTCAGGACACATTGCACAGTGTTTTCATCACCACACTCCTCAGCTGCAGTGAGTGGCTAGCAGTGTCTTCAGAGCACTCACATGACCTTGGGCAGTGAAGGCCCTCACTGTTTTGTCAGCACATCTCAGGTGGAACATGCACACGTCTCAGCTGCTGTCAGCTCTGAATGCAAGCCAGTCCGCCCCAAAAAGGCCCCCAAATCCATGCCGAATACGGTCATGAAGAAAAAAGTGGAGGGGAAAAAAAAAACAACAAAAGCTCCATGTGAAGTATTCCAATATCTCATCATTCGAAAATTCCTGCTTGCAAGGTTTAGTGTGGGGGCTGATAGAGGAAGGCCAGAGTGTGTTATGATGTCGACTTCAGTCCTGTACCCGTTCCAAATCCCAGAGAACTCAGTTGAGCACATTGCTCCTATCTTTACCTACTTTTTGGCCAGCGAGAAAGGTGGGCCTTTGATTTACCACCTATGGGCTCGTATATCTTTCTTCTACAATATTCCATTCTACTTCTCCTGCATCTCCTGTGGGTATGTCCATATTTGTTTGGAAAACTGACCTCACCTCACAAGCACTCTGGTAGTACACTCCAAATAAGCCTGCGGTATTAAATCTGATTTCTCCCCTCTGTTCCTGGCTTTGCTCACTGGAGTGCTTGCACTTAATGAAAACCATATTGGACACCCAATGATTTTATATGGCTTACTTTACCACTCTTAGCTCTCATAGTAAAGAAGACAGAACTTTCAACAGGGCAGGCAGCTGGTAGCTAAACCCACTTGTACATTTTTTATGTCAGCATTTCATTTTTCATCAGAACTCAAACCTGAAAATGTGCACCAAACTGATAGTGGCAAATGCTTTGTGTTTTAGGGTGATAAATTGGTTTTGAGTTTGTTCTTTGTATAAATAATGACAGATTTGGCTTGTAGACTCTGAGTTTTCTAAGCCAGCAATACATTTTATAGTCCTGCAAGTATTTTTTCCTGGCAAGGACTACAAATCCCAGATATAGAGGTCAGTGAAAGTTAGTTTGCTTGACTTTTTTACCTTCTCAAATAGTTTCTAGGTGAAGTACAGTTACAACTATATATCTAACAGCAAAGCAAGCTTGCTGTACAACTTGGCTTTATTACAGCATTTAACTAGAATACAAAATTGGTTGTAACTACAGGGAACCTTAATAAATCTGATGAATTCATACAGCAAGAAGGCATATTTAGTGTTGTAACTCTTTAGAAGCTTTTGCACTGTTTTTACGTCATTTCCTTCCAGTTGGAGCTGTGTGTGTACTTTTGACTTTTGCTCTCTTACTCAGACCTGTGATAAGCTTAAGCAGATAAGATTCTTAATTGAAACCACAGAAGTGCTTTTGCTCAGCAGTTTTTGGGCCTTTCAGAAACGTTTTTTTGTCTCTACTCAAATCCTTCAGCAGAAACTCTGCATGTCCACAGGAAGCTTTTGGGGGCTTTTTTAATCATACTATTGAACACATAAAAACTCATTTGGGCGTCTGCCTTCCACAGCACTGAGGGCATGCTGTCCTAATGGCCTGTCTGATTAGGAAAGAGTCAAAGAGCTGCATAGCTAGAATGAACTCACTCCATTATGTCTGATTTGACTTGTTTTAAGAGTAGTTTCAGCATAAGGAATGTGGTCCTGGTCATGTTGGCTTATGTTAGCTTTCACAATGATTTATGTTAAGGAAGTGGCTCTCAGCACTACAAATACACAGAGAACACATTTGTCATTGTATAAATTTGACATTGATATTGTGTAAATATAGCATTATTCTGACATAAACTAATTCATCTGTCTTTCTGTCAATGAATGTGAGCTCCATGAAACGGTTTAAAGTTAGTTTTCTCTCAGAGTGAAGTCTCAGTCACCAAACTACCATAAGGGCTACAAGCCAAAAAAGACCCTTCTGTTAAAATACTGTCTTTCACTCACAGCACAGTATTTATGCAGTATATATGCAGTTATTAATATGACAGTTTATTATTCAGCAGCTACAGTGAATGTTGCATCTAATAACATTGATATGTAGTATATTTAATGTTTGCCCTCATTAAACTGGAATTGATTGATTGATTTATTTTTTTAGAGAGGAAGGAGCAGAGAATACAGCCATCAAGGTGGGCTTCGTTACCTACAATAAGATTCTGCACTTTTACAACGTGAAGAGTGCACTGGCTCAGCCTCAGATGATGGTTGTCTCGGATGTGGCAGAGATGTTTGTGCCTCTACTTGATGGATTCCTTGTCAACTTTCAGGAGTCTCGAAGTGTCATCCACAAGTAGGATTATTATAATATTTATACTATTTTATACAATATTTATACAACCTGGATTAAATGGGAAGCTTTAGACATTAACGTAAACATTGTTGAGACTGTCACTATACAGCTGTATGTGTAATTGTTTAACACAAAAGAGGAACTTCTTAAAACATGCTGTGCAAAGTACACCTGCCTGTGTTGGAAATAGAATTCTCTGAACATCAGCACCAAATCACAATTTCAAAAGAAAATGCTTTACTTGAGAATTGCAGGCATTGGAACGTTACATGGTACTGGAAGTTCTCATTTTTGTAAATCTTTTGTCTTTCGTAGTCTTTTAGACCAAATCCCTGACATGTTTGCAGACACCAATGAGAGTGAGACGGTTTTCGCCCCAGTTATTCAGGCCGGTGTGGAGGCACTAAAGGTAATGCTTGCGGAGCGAATTCTGATTTCAACTGCTTCTCGACCGTTGCCTTTTTGGATATGTTTTCTTTAATGAGAAACAGAACACCATAACCCTTAAACGCTGAGGAAAAAGCAGTGATTTGCCTTTTGAAGAGCCCAAATCATGGAAAACTATTTTTAAATGAAATATGTTAAATAATAGTATGTAAACAGTTTTCAGAACATACTGTTCTCATTCTAGTCCATACAGGCCATTCACGAAACTAAACATTTATATGTGTGCTCCAATTTAGTCTACAGCAGCGAATCAACACTCTTTCTACCTGGACTAATTTTTTATTTTTGGCCAAAGTAACAGGCAGCCAATCAAAACAGAGGTCGTTTACATATCTTTCTTAAAGGCACAGTAACAAAACAGCCTGTGTAAGGGATAAAGTGAGGTTTGCATTGTTGTATTAAAATACACAAAGAAATGTAGGATTTGGCCCATATGTGTTTTGTCAGGGCTGTTGCCACATTTCGATTATCAAAAGAACAGACTAGTTTAAAATGAATAGAATTGTATTCGTTTTCACAAGCAAACAGAAATATATTCCACACGTTAGTCACCATTTACTCTTAAGATTTACTATAAAATCAGTGCAAAGCAAACTTGTTAGCACACAGAAAACTAGAATTCTACATGCTAACCCATTTTAGCATTCCAGACACAGTTCAGTCTTCACATTAGGTTAAGGGGTAAAGGTTAACCCCATTTGTGTCTTCAAATACCACATCCTTTTACCAAATTTATTCAGTCTGCTCTGACTAAGCAGTTTTCAACAGTGTTTTGTTTCATTGATTGTTTAAAAGTAATGCTCC
This sequence comes from Brachyalestes nurse, assembly GCA_037974405.1. Classification (NCBI taxonomy): domain Eukaryota; kingdom Metazoa; phylum Chordata; class Actinopteri; order Characiformes; family Alestidae; genus Brachyalestes; species Brachyalestes nurse. Next base: position 13,663,349 of record JBBPCY010000013.1, read on the forward strand.
ACCAGCCCCCAACCATTTGAGAAAAATGAACACCTATTAATCACCATTTGTACTGAATTGTAAGTATAATCAGTCATTTTCAAACCCTTTGTCTCCTCAGGCAGCTGAGTGCAGTGGCAAGCTCTTCATCTTCCACTCCTCACTCCCTACTGCCGAGGCTCCAGGCAAGCTGAAGAACCGAGACGACAGGAAGCTGGTGAACACGGAGAAAGAAAAGGTGCCTCATTTATTTACCCATCCCTTTCATTTATACTTCCATCAAATCTTCACAAGCAGAAGGTCGAAACTGTGAGAGCCAGAAGTCAAAAGGAGAATGCAAAGGAGCTGAACTGAGCTGAGCATTTTTGGAAAACAAGTCTAAAACGTTTGTGTATTTGCAGACTCTTTTTCAGCCACAGCGGGGTGTGTATGAGCAGCTGGCTAAAGACTGTGTTGCCCAGGGCTGCTGTGTGGACCTCTTTTTGTTCCCTAACCAGTTTGTGGACATAGCCACTATGGGCGACATCCCCACTCGTACTGGTGGATCAGTGTACAAATACAGCAACTTCCAGGTGTGTATCGACACATACACATTGGGCCAATAACATAGACTGATATTCAGGGAATCCATTTTACTAATTTCATATTAAATTCATATAACTACACCAACCAGAGAATGCTTACCCAATTAACAGATGCTCAGTACAGGTTACACTGGTAAATTTGAAAACTAAACATTATGGTAAAATGGCAAAGACATTTAAGTTAATCAAACCTGAATAAGAATGTAATATGAGCTAAGAAAAATACAATCTAAATTAAATAGCAAAAAACAAAGTTTTTCAATACAGAAAATAGTTGTAAGAATTTGTAGCTCCTTAAAACTGGCATGAGTATCAGTGGCAATTGTCATATCTTTCGCACTGTAATACATAGTACACTGTAAGCGCTTACGTCATGCATTCACATTGTAATGTTGTGAAATACTGCCCCCTTGTGGTCATGTTCGCACCATCGTTTTCCACTCACAGGTTCAGGTAGACGGGGAACATTTCCTCACTGATTTGAGGCGAGACGTGGAGAAGTCCACTGGATTTGATGCCATCATGCGTGTCCGCACCAGCACAGGTAATACTGTCCCTGCCCAGTGATAAACATGTCAATAGAAGGGACTAACAAAAAAGCAGCAGTGTGACAGCGGGAGAGTGAAGTAAATACGCACTGAAAAAGTAATGCATTAAATTTACAAATGTGTACATACGTTTCATGGCTAAATGATACCACATCAAGTCAATAAATTGTAAGAATTCAGCAGAATGTCATATTTTGTTAATGTGAAAATTATGAATTAAAGAATTATGTAAATTCAGTACAGTACTTTTTTTTTCAATATGTGCAATTGTTAGAACATATTCCCAAGCCATTAACCTTATTCTCAATATGCTTCAGGTTTCAGGGCTACAGAGTTCTTTGGTGCCATCTACATGAACAACACTACTGATGTGGAGATGGCTGCGGTGGACTGTGACAAGGCTGTTACAGTGGAGTTTAAACATGATGACACACTCAGTGAGGAGACTGGGGCACTAATACAGGTATCTAATACACCACCAGACAGTGGTCTGTACGTTCAACCACACAACTCAATACCTTGTTATAAATTGTGTAGAATATTGTGTAGAATATTATAAACTGTAAAAGTATTGGGCCCTGAGTCTCCACGAGTTTGTTCTTTTTCAACATTTCCATAGTTTTATTATGTGGGGTTTCTGCAGAACTTGTTGCAATTTCACATTTAGACTGTGGCACATACACAGTTCTTGTTTGGGTTTTGCTAAATTCACACCTGCAGCTGTTCAATGGTATTTTTACAGGATGCACTAATTCACATTTGCCCTGATAATTCGTTTAAACAGGATGCAGTATCATAGTATAATTATACTTACACTCCTGTGATGTTTTTTTACTCGCAAAAATGAAAAGGTTGCCAGAAAAAACCAACAGAAGCCATCATATTATGCAATGTAACAGTGTTTCGGCTTCTGCTCACACATGAGCCCTCCCTAGTAGTTTCAGGAGAAATATGTTTTGGTAAAATAAGTTAAAGGTAAATGTGGAGGTAAATTGCCATGTCAGTCTTACTGGGGTTTCAGTTCTGTCATGCTTTCACACTTAAGCCCTTTCTGTTTAATTACTGCAGATTTCCTGCACAACAGGCTATGTGTAGAAAGAACTTAAAATGAAGCACATACTCTTTAGAAACACTTACCTGTCAAAAAGTCTGCTCACCTACTTTGTATTTCTCTTCTGCTTTCAGTGTGCTCTGCTGTACACCTCCATTGCGGGACAAAGGCGGCTGCGCGTCCACAACCTGAGTATGAACTGTAGCTCTCAGCTCTCTGAGCTCTACAAGAGCTGTGAGACTGATGCACTCATGAACTTCTTCGCCAAGTCAGGTAACTCACTGGTGTGCCGGCTTCACCTCTGCTTTTGGAGTTAAATATATACTGTAATTCCTGCATCTTACTGGATCTAATTACTGAATTTGGCTACTTTAAGGCGCACCCACTGCTGAAACAGGTGCACACATGCAACATTTAATCTCCATAGAAAAGCACTGCCAGTAGAGTGGTGTGCTCTAAAGCAGTTGCACAAGGTCATCATGCCCAGTACCTTTCTAGACAAGCTAGAGGCATGGGGCTGTGAAGCTGTGGAGCTGCATTATCTGAAGTGATAAAGCACTGAATACATTTTAAATTAGTAGGAATGGTGTTTGTGATCCAGAACTAATCATCTGACATCAGTACCTGACCTTACTAGTGCTACTGTGACATTCCCAGAAGAATGTCACAGTAGCAAAGGATAATACTTTTGGTTTTTATACTTTTTTTGAGTCACCATTATCCAAGTCCAGTTTTGTTGCAGGTTACGATGTAAAATAGTTCTAATGATATTAGTGCAATGCTTGCTTGCAGTATGAGTGCTCACACCGCGGAGAAATCGCACTTGGAGCGCGGGGGCTTAACCCTGGTGTGGAATTTGAAAAAAGTGCTTCCCCTTGTGTCCCCTTGTGTGAACACATCCAGAAAAATAGATTTATTGCCATAAAAAAGCAAAAAAAGGCGGAAGATATTTGCAGTTTCCACGTTATTGTGGGGATTTCCGTGTAAAACAATTCGGTTCTCAAAAAAAATCTGCATGTGAGTGAATCCGCAACTCCTGATCCACGTAAAACTGAGAGTTTACTGTACCTCAAAATTCTTGATGAAATCATAAGGCAGATTGTTCCCAACTTTAGAATACGTGATATTACTAAAATAAAAGTAATAAAACAGCTATAACTTCCTTTGGTGTTTGTTTATAATATGCACATTTAGATTGTATTATTGTATATATTGTATATCATTGCTGCACATAAAACAACAAAATAATGTATGATAGGATGCAGTAGAAGAAATCTGTTAAGAACGGAATACCCTGATGTTGTTCTAGGTATAACTGTTTCTGTTTGGTTCTTCAGCATACCATGCCATACTAAACCAGCCTGTGAAGACGGTGAGGGAGATTCTGGTGAAGCAGACGGCTCATATGCTGGCCTGCTACAGGAAGAACTGCGCCAGCCCCTCTGCAGCAAGTCAGGTTCGACAAATACTACGCAAGCACCTTCTCAGAGAAAGAGAAGAGGCCAAATATATTTAAATGAAAACGTTTTCTTGTTAACTGGTCCTTTCTTTTTGTACCATGTTCTCGTGTGTAGCTGATCCTGCCAGATGCTATGAAGGTGTTCCCGGTGTACATGAACAGTCTGATGAAGACTCCAGCTCTGGTGGGCAGTACTGAACTCTCTACAGATGACAGAGCCTTCCACAGACTCAGCATCATGTCTATGGGAGTGGAGGAGACCCAGCTTCTATTTTATCCACGCCTCATCCCAGTGGTGAGAACACACTCTCATTCCAAGTGCAGATCGTAACAAGTTAGAGACAAATTTCTTAGTAAGAAAGTTACTGTTTAACCAATTATTTTATTTCTGTTTTAATACATTATTTTTAGCTGCATTGGCTTCAAATGATCAATTAATGTGAACAACAAGTTCTTTGTATTTACAAAACGACTGAAAATGTGTTGCCTCATTGGATAGGTGCTGAATTCTATAAATTAATATTTAAGAAATATTTGAGTTCAAGGAAAGAGTATAGAAATTGACTTTGAAACTACAACCATTGCAGTTTTGCAGTACATGTGACACAGATATGAGAGAATGTTTTGCCAAAACTGTGTTTGAGGTTTTATGCAAACTGAACTTTGGAGCTGCTCCGTAAACAAGGCATTCCAGTTTCATTTTCTTCTTCTAACATCCACTGGACTGTTCAAATAACACAGATTATACAAATTTACAGCATAATACCTTTATCTAATGAAGCCCTTTAATTGTTCTATGAAAAAAAATCTTGAATCAACTTTTGTCTTTTATATCTGAAACCTGCAGCTGCCCATTTTCATCTCTTTGCGTTAAAACCTTCTTTTGTTGTGTTTTAAGTAGCCAGTTTTTTTGTCTGTTGAGTCGGCTGTCCACTACACCTGAAGTATTCACTGAACTGTTCTTTTAATCAGCCTTATTAGAGTGTGTTTGGTCACATTCCTCTCATTGTCTCTTTCAGCACTCCATGGATGTGGCGAGTGAAGCGGTGCCGGCTGCAGTGCGCTGCTCTGAGGAGCGTTTGAGTGAGACAGGAGCGTTCCTGCTGGAGAATGGCCAGTCATTGTTCTTGTGGCTGGGTCCAGCCTGCCCTCCTGACCTCATCCAGAGCCTCTTCAACGTGCCTTCTCTGGCCCACCTCAGTCCTGACATGGTTAGAGACCGCACACACTCAGATATTCAGGGGCATTTAAAATTATCCTCAGGGACATTTTGATTATCCTCTTAAACTGCAGACCTAGTCCTTATTTATTTACTTATTATTTATTTATTAACGAATTATCCAGTATTTATGTCTATTCGCAGTATTTATGTCTTTAACTACTGTAAAACTAATATTTAAGATACATAATTATGAGAATAAGGAATTAACATAGTTTCAGGTTAAAGAATAGTTGCAAAGTTTAGTCATTAAACAATAACGCCAGTGGTGATACGATCAAAACCAATCTAATATTGGGTAGGTCTTGTGCTTCCAAAACAGTTCTGATATGTTGAGGCACGTTGGGGCCACCAGGAACATCCCACGGATGCTCAATAAGATTGAAATTTGTGGAATTTGGGGGCCAAATCATCACCTTTAGCTTGTTGTCATGTTTTTCAAACATTATACTGGGGAACAGCAATGCCATGAAGGGGTGTACCTAGTCTGCAACAATGTTTAGGTAGGTGGTACATGTCAAATTACAACCATGTGAATGCCAGATTTTCCAGCAGAAAGGTGCTCAAAGCATCACACTGCCACCATGTTTTTTCCATCGTGCACCCGGGTGCAATCTCTGCCCCAGGTAAGTGACACACACACCCGGTGGTCCACATGATGTAAAAGCAAATGTGATTCATCCAACCAGGCCACCTTCTTCCACTGCCCCATACAGAGAAACCAAGAGTCCTTACTGTCGTAGCCAGCATGAACATTTTCAGCGGTTTGTTCCCTCCCCATGCACATCATGCTTTGAGAGTGATGACCCTGTCGCCGGTTCACCAGTTGTCTCTTCTTGGACCACTTTTGGTATGTACTAATCATTGCAAAGTGTCCGAGTGTCAACGTCACTCAGGTCCTTACACTTGCCCACTTTTCCTGCTTCCAGCACATCAACTTCAAGAACTGACTTTTCACTTGCTTTTCACTAGTAATCCCACCTCTTGACAGGTGCCACATTAACAAAATAATCATTGTAACTTTACCTGTCCCGTATTGAGTAGCTCTTTATAGACCTGTCCAAAACCTAAGTTTCTTATACAAAACATGAAATTGTGTGATTTCATTTATTTATTTTGTTATTGCAGACTTCATTGCCAGAGCTGGATACTCCCCACTCTAAGAAGCTTCGCTCCGTTATCTCTGCCATTTCTCAGCGGCGGCCCAACTCCATGAAGGTACAGCAATACATTTGTCATAAAATGACAATACAGTTTGGAATACAAAGTGGCGAGAAAAGTTTTAATAGTTTTTCATGAACTGTATTTGTATCTGCCTGTGGCCTAGTGGTTAGGGTGTTGCCCATGCAATCAGAAGGTTGTGGGTTCGAATCGCAGGACTGTTGGTTCGAATCTCAGGAGTGTCGTCATCTCATTGGCGGCAGCTCACTGCGTCACTTGATGAATGGGTTAAATGCAGAGAAAGAATTTTGCACTCTTCTGTGCTGTGGTGTATTCATATGTCACTATAAGGGGCCACTTTATTACTTAGGAGTTACTCATTATTATCAGTTCTGAAAAAATGCTGGGTCTGCATCTTGGTAATTGTTCTGGCTGATCTTCTGTGGGAGGTCATCAATACTGTCTTCTGCTTGCAGATGGTGATTGTGAAGCCAAAGGACAGATCAGAGATTTTATTCCGCCAAAATCTAGTAGAGGATAAAGGTCTACATGGAGGAGCATCGTACATGGACTTCCTATGTTACGTCCATCGTGAGATCAGGCAGCTTCTCACCTAACACACAGGCATGCTTAAGCAGAGAAAGTGTGTCTGAGACAGCACAGATCTTGAACTTTATTCTATTCTCAGAGCTGCCTTTGGGTGACCATACTACACCTCCAGGACTTCAAGTACACATCTCTTAATTTCAGCCGAATTCCACTGGGAATAAGTGACCCCAAATCTTCCTTGGGACCGTTATGTGTTAAGGCCAAGCTTTTTCAGATATAAGAAAAAACATAAGGTTCCTAAACGAACCAATTTCTTCCTGAATTCTATAGTATATGACCTGTTTATCAGCAGGATAATGACAATTACACGTCTAAAAATATGTTCAGTATACATTCCACATATCAAGAAAAAGGCCATCATAAAAATATCCTGACTTCCAAAAATAATGTAATTATGAGAAATATTTATTCATTCATTCACTAAAACTAAGGAAGTGTTCCTTTCCTGTCTTTTTGTACTCTTTTCTTTCTGTAACATTTATTTTGACTTTGTCTTCATCATTATAGTGCCATTTATGCTGCATTTTGTACACATGTTCAATCAGCAGCATTAAAATAGTAGAACCAAAAAATAACATACTGCATAAAGCATATCTTTTAGATGATGTTTGTCTTTCTATTCTCATGGAATATGTCTGCTTTACAAGGTGGCCAGAAAAGTTTCTCAAATGAAAATCTGCCTTAATTTTTGTTTTGGTACTTCTCTAGAAGTGTACTGTATATTTTCTTCCAAATTGAGACGTATTCGAAAGACTATGGTTTGTTTGCAACCATACCTCAGGTAACCCAGGTACTTAACCTTTGTAGAGCATAGGTAGCCATGTACATGTACCGCGTACCTGCTTATAGTAGCTTGAAACTAGATGGATGTTGATTTTGATTCAGGATTTGGATGTTGAGACGAGGATGCAGTGCCACATACATTTCAGTTTAAAGCCTTTATAAAATTAAAAGCGCATTCGTCATTTGACTGGTGTTGTTTCTGCTGGGCTGATATCGCTCTAACCATCCAATGAACTGTAATCACATTTAAGGCCGTCTTTGAGTAATCTAATTAGTTTCATTTATCAAGTTGAGTTTTTAAAAACCACAAACTAAATGTAGATTTAAGTGAACTGATAAGAAATAAAGTGTACTTTTCAAAGGTTCCACAATATTTTACTGGACAAAAGCAACTTTGTAATAAAAACATCTGAGTTTGTCCATCTGACTGAAAGAGCAGCAGGAAACTTTTTACCAACTATCTACTGCTTATTGCAAGAAAACATCCTTTTTAACTGATTTTTAGATCAAGTAATCACTTTATATACCACAGAACACTGAAGGACAGGAGACAGTTTTGTTATAGTGTCTCTGACAGACAAAACACAACAAAGCATGTACATTCGGAGCTGTTTATTGAATCTATGCCACAGAATGCCTCTATGTCGTCTAGTACCATAGGGACATGTGATATGCACAGAGAGCACTAGATCAGCTTCATTCAATACTACCTCCCACTAAGGGCCAATCACGAGCAAAGTGAAGCGTTCAGCTTCATTCAAAAACATGCAACTGCCAGTCCTTCACACACTATCCCTACAGGAATTCCCATGTTCACTATCTCAGTCTCTACAGCATATGTGCTATGACATCATGTTTCCAAAGGCAGCTGGAAGAATGTTATAAGAAAGCAGAGACAGATTCAAAACAAATATTTAACAATTTCCAAACCTAAATAAGCTCACCATTTATTTTAACTGTTGTGGACCTTTGATGCAACTTGCATGTACATCAAGTCACCCCTAGGTGGCACCAAGTCAACATCCCATCTCAAGTCATGTGGACTGTCGATTTACTTAAAGAGCGAAGGGTGTTAAATTTGTTTCCCCCTTTTAACCCTCAGAAAACAATAATTAAACTAGAACAGAGCTGCTATTTCCTACATAAAGCATTTCCCCTATCTACCAACAAATCAGGGAAATAACTTAAAAATGTAACAAAGTATCACAAAGGTGTAGATTTGTCTACATTTTAGGTGCAAATGTGATTAATGCATGAATAAAACACAAATAGCAAAAGAACCATTGAAGGTTACACAGCAATTTTATGCAAAACAGTTTTTTTTTTCACAGACGAACCCAGAGCAACAAAATAAAATATGCTGCTGGTGGTAACTGTAGTTCGTAGCCGTTGCAAACGTTGCCTTTGGACTCCAAATGCTCTTGGATGCAACTGGGTGACGGAAAGCATACATCTGCTACCCAGCAAGCTTGCTGCTCAGTCTGCGGCGCAGCCAATCACAGCCCCGCGTCTTTGATTCAGACAGTGGAAGCTAATCAGTACTAATGCCGGAAAACAGGAGGAATGAAAGGGAAAAAAGCAGACTGAGGAGGGGCGAGGAATGAATCTGCCTTGGAACAACATAAAAGGGACGACATGAAAGGATGCTTCAAACTTATAGCCTCGTAGAAAGTATGTAATGAAAGAGCCATGTAATGTTCATGGGCTAGAAATCTGTCTTAAAAATGATAATGTACTTCTATTGGCATTCCCGACAACCTGAAAGAAATAATAAAGCAAAAATAATTTACTTACAGATCCTCTGACAGAATACACACATCAGTGCCGACTCACTCTGAATGATACAGACTCTTAACAGACAGACAAATACTGATAAAATCATTTTCCAACGCAAAATATATATGAAACGGCCTCAAACCAAATTCAGCAGTGAAAACCAAATAGGCCTAGTGTTTGATTCTTAGGAAAATAAAAGCCAGCTGTAAAACCGTTTCTCTGAGAACAGCGACACAGTGCCTGAAAACATACATGTAAACATAACAGCATGTGATTTTTAAAATATTTTAAATATAGGACTTTAGATATATATATATATATATACACATAAGCAGCATTATCTTGACAGTATTATTCCTATAATAAATCTATAACACTCCATGTTCTTGTAGCTGCTAGCTTCCAAACCCGACTCAACATACGAAAACAAACCTGGAATCTATTATTTCATATACATATTATTTATTATTTTGTTCTGGTTGGCAAATAATCGTGAACAAAAGTCGAAAAAGCCTTTATATCTATATTAAATACATTTGAAAAATTATACAGTATCTCTTTTTCATATCTCTGGATATGTATTCTGACTTTAGGTGGCTGGAACTGCAGTGTCATCCTGGAATGTTTCTGTAGGAACTGAAGTACATCGTCACAGCTTGCATAAGTGGAAGTTCATAAGGGTCCATTTAAAAAAGTAACAAAGAAACCTAAAGGTACTCGTTCACTAGAAAGCTTTGAAATGGTCACATTTATAGTTAAAGAAAGAATATCTCTAGTAATGACACCCCGAACCTGTTTCCTCATGCACTGTGTTTACAAAAACATGCTATGCTTAGAGTCAAACTGGCTGAGGCTAATCCTAGACCGACCTCTCGGCTTCATCCTGGAGACAGAAATAAAGGCTATTTCTGTTGAGCATCTTTATGCAACTTGTGCAGTCTAGTGTCCGAAAAAGGCAGATGGTTTAAATGTGTTAAAACTAAAACATGAATATGTCTGGGAAATTAAGGGGCCTCCGGAATTTTACTTCATGCAGTTTGTAAACATCACCAGTTCCAAAATGTACCCTTCACTACCCAGTCAACACAGTCCTTATGAAAACTCAAAAGATAGCCCATTTTAATTTCACTGACTTTGTGACAGAAAGCATTAAAATACACTATATGGACAAAAGTATTTTGTTTTTGCCCCTTACTTCAAGCGAAGGGCAGTCTTCATGTTTCAGCAGACCAAGACAGTTTAGACAACACAATTATGTGGACAGAGTTTGGGGAAGAGCCTTTTCCATTCCAGCATGACTGTGTTCCAGTACACAAAACAAGCTCCATAAAGACACGGCTGGAGGAGTTCAGTGTGGAAGACCTGACCTCAACCCCATCCTGCAATTTTGGGATGAACTGGAACAGAGATTGTGAGCCAGACCTTCTCATCCAACATCAGTGTCTGACCTCACAAACGCTCTACAGAACAAATGGACACAAAATCCCCACAGAAACTCCAACATCTTGTGGAAAGCCTTCCAAGAAGAGTGGAAGCTTTTATAGCTGCAAAGGGGGACAAACTCCTTATTAAAGTCTATATAATTAATTGCAATGTCATTAAAGTCCTGATATCAGGCGTCCCAATACTTTTGTCCATATTGTGTTTATTTGCCCATTCAACCTATAGGCGCTCTGGCTGTTGTAATAAGGAGTGTTTGGTCTGGACTGCTTTTTTTGTTTTTTTTTAAGAAGACACAATACAGTGCAGCCAGTCAGAACAGAGGCCATTTACATTACAGTCTTAAAAGCATATTAATAAAAACAACCTGTTTCTTCATAACAGAAAAGAGAGGTTGAAATATAATCATGTAAAACTGAAATGCACAAACAAAGTAAGGGAGAAAATAAGATATTGGCCCTTTAAAAGTAAGCCTTTCCAGCATGACTTATCATTTGACAAAAAATGGAGCGTGTGATGTACTGTTTGCACAGAATCCTTGAAAGTAATAACCTCCATTCTTAAAAATGAAACCCTTTAACAGGGGCCGTAATGAGAGGACACTGAATGTGCTTTGAGTCTGAGAGAATGGTGTTTTATGGATTGACTGTGTGTCTTCATGAGGAGATCAGGGTGTGTGGAGGTCCCGGTCGGCGCTGGCCAGCCACCAGTGACTTTTTTGTCCATTCAGATATTAAATGACATTTTCAAAAAGCTGCATCGATCTCATGATGTTCTCGTCCTGCAGAGGACAGATAAGCACAGGTGAGACATTTCATCTTCCTATTTGAACTTGGTGCCACATGAGAGGATGGTTTCATAAAACAACAGGGCATTACATTTTAATAAGGACTCCCACATGCCTGGTGTCAGCCATTGATGATTTTTCACCCAGTGAGGGCTCTAGCTGCTGGCTTCCAAACCCAGCTACACACTGAACCAAACTTAGAATCTGTAATTGCCTGTTTAAACTGTAGATCTTTGAGTTATAAACATCTGTTTCACTTTTAGGTCCCTTTTTCAGTACTCAGTATCAGACAAGCAATTTGGGTGAACCATACTAGACCTCAGAGTGAGTAATCATCCCTTACCAATCATCTAGCACAGGCATGACTCATTTGTAGAAATATAATTAAAAACACCTGACAAATTGCAACTATAAAGAGATTAAGTACAACTGTCATTCACAGTAGTAAGTATTATTACAAACTTATTACAGTATTATTACAAACTTATTACAGTGTTATTACAAACTTATTACAGTATTATTACAAACTTATTACAGTATTATTACAAAAAATCTTGTAATAAACTTACATTTTGGCAGCAGTCTATAAATTCATCTATGGTGACAACTCCATCCTTATTTTTGTCCATTTTCTAAAACAAGACAAAAAATAAGCAATTTTACTCCCATCACAAAGCCATGCTATTTGTCTGCATGGAGCTTCTTCCTCAGATCCACTTCCACACAAACAAGCTCTCGAATAAACCCCACAGAGCTGCAGCAGCATGCGAACACTACAGCAAAGACGGACAAGCAAAGTGAAGAATCCTCTTCATATGAAAGACCAAGGCAAAAAGATGCCAAATTTAGAATGATGATATAAGTGTCTATTCAATGGTAAAATATCACTAAAGTCATAATAAATACATAATATACTGACACTGCTGCATTCGTGACTTCACAGGAGAGAGGGCATTCTTACTTTCAGTAAACACTCTTAAAAACAAGGGTGTCAGAAAAGGTTCTCTGCCTGATGCCATGGAACCTTGTTTGGTTTCCTAAAGAACTTTTTGACTGGATGGTTCTTTAAAGAACGAAAGAATTAAAAAAACATCCACATGTGAAGATGTGGGGAGGAGAACTAAAGTGGTTCTTTTAAGACATTTCTCAAAAAACCCTTTGTGGGATCTTTTCTAAAGGGTGTCTGTTAATGTAAAATCTTATTCCATGTACTTTTGTAGCATTTCCATTGATCCATTCATCATAAAATGGTCACACAGTATAAAGAACAGCAAATGAAGACAAAAAAGGAGCGGTAACATGACAGCAACAATATAGTTGTTCCAGGTGTTTGCAAAAAAAAAAAAAAAATCATCTCACCTGGAAAAATATCTCCACGTGTTGTCTTGGAGTTTCCTCTTTGAGAACAGGATATGTGCATTTTCCCATCATGTCATATATGGCTTTCATGATGTCTAACATTTCCTGTGTGACAGAGATCATCAAAGATTGGTTTCCAGTGTTAAAACGTTGACGATAACTTTCCTCAAATAAGTTTCTTTCTGCCGTAGGAGTTAGGATACCTCTTTTGTTATATATCCATCTTTGTTAATATCATACAGGTTAAAGGCCCAGTTGAGTTTCTCTTGAACTGTCCCTCGGAGGAGAATAGACAAGCCCATTACGAAGTCCTGCGTTCAGATCAGACACACGGAACCACTTTCAGTTACAGAAATAAATGGACACCTACAGTTGTATCCAAAAGTTTGGGCCCTTCGTCTAATTACATGTTCAAGTGAAAATAAATACACATCCTCTACTAAGAACATACCTCTGCACATTTTGATGCACAACCATAATATAACTTATATAATAATATGAATTTATCATGTTAGAAAAAGGACATTTAAAGAAGTGGCTGTTGCAAAAGTTATTAAATACATAAATATAAAATATAACACATTATAATATTTGTTTCCATTGTGTTACAATTGTAGAAAATGCCACATTTATTATGTTGGCCCTCTGTAGAGGGTGCATACTTAATTTTCAAATCAACAAAGCATATCATTTGACCAGTGGTGTTTAAACATTTGCATACAACAGAAATACATTCTATGATTCACATAGTACAAAAAACTACAAAGGATTTTTTTTAGACTGCATGCTGTACTCCGACAGGCCTGAAGACATTCTAAAAGCAGACACAGTCACACGTTTCTAGCTGGTAATTAAAGCACGACTGTTACTTTCATTTATTAAAAATGATAATGGCAATATTCTCATTTTCCTTAATTGCCAACAGGCTGTAGGCCATGCAAAGCGTTGTTAATAAATAAAGCTTCAGATTCCATGTCTACTGTGTGGAGACACTTCCTCCCGGTCCAGAGAGCATGGTTTTATGTGGTGCTGTAACAAGTTTTATAGTCTTGGGGAAAAAAAAGCTGCAATAAATGAGGCAGAAATATGAAGTTGGGCAGGTGTTCACAGAGCCAGTTTCTGAAAAACAGGATGATTGTGAGGTTGGGTACTCTAACTTCATAGCACGCTTTAGCATTAAATATTAAACACTTAATAATAAATAGTTACTTACTTCAAAACTCACTGAGCCGTTGTGGTCTGTGTCGAATGCAGTGAACAGAAAATGTGCATATGTGGACGCATCTGAAACAGTAAGCAAGACCAGCTTCATCAGTAAAAGCAATGCAGTTTATAGACTACTGCTTTGTACTCGCGAACATTAAGGCCAGATTATACTTTGCTTACACTCAACAATCCTAATGTTTAGTTTTAGCAGTACTGACTGATAACAACAGCTTAGCTAACTGTAATGTATATCATTTGCTGGGTGACTGACATTTTAAAAGAAGCTCTAAAGTAAAGTTGCCCCTTATAGTCACACAAGGGCACCTCAGTGGTGCCACTAGCAGTGCTGAGATTCAAACCCACACCCTTCTGACTGCAACTCTCTAACCACCAGCCACCCATATGAAAAGATAAATGAATTTTTTGAAATGTGCTTTCAGTCTGGTTCACATTTATCATTCTGTGTAGGCTTTCTTTACAAGAAGAAGACTGAACAAAGCTGTGTAAACAGAACAAGCTATGTCAGGTTTTGAGGATGAGAATTATGGAAGGATGGCATCATTAACCTTATTAATACAAACTTTAGAGTTATCTGTTATTTGAAACATTTCATAGATACTTTGATTGTTATGAACTGTTGGGTATTAACAGTGTAGGGGTAGGGCTCTGATTCGGCTCAGGTTTTGGGTTGTAAAGGTAAAGTTAGAGTTAGACTTAGATTTAATAGAATCTATTAAATTCAACTTAATGATCAGTTGCATTTAAAAGACGTTCAATTGAATGTTGGATAAAGACAAAGGGCCTCTCAAAAATAAAGTGTAACCCAGTATATTCACATTTTAATGATATTTAGTGTTCAAATTCAATCCAAATAAGAACTAAATAATTCTATTCATGTGTATCTGGAATCTGGTATTCCCATGTGTATGTTATGCCTATTGCATTCTTCACAAAACAATGGGTTTGTGATAATATGAGAGAGAGAGAGAGAGAGGGAATTTATTTTGTCATTTTGGAGAGAAATGCCTTTAGCCTAATTCAATATTGGTAGCTTTATTTTGGATTCACAATTCCAGTAAGGCACTGTGTTTTCCTATTATTCATAAAACAGATTAATGATTCATTTAGCGCTATGATTCTTTTAGATGAAGTAACGTCTTCCAGGCTATCAGGATTACCCAGAAGGAACTGAGGAGGGGGATTTTTGCAGTATTCAGTTTGATAGGCTTTAGAGTGAAACCCATCCTCAAACGTTTTGTCACAAGAGAAACTCTGGATAACTGCAAATCCCAGAATTGCCTCAGCCTGTTTCTCTGACTAGCTGTCAGATATCGAGGCTTAATAGACAACCTACTGACAAGTCTAGTGCAATATCTATGCCTGAATGGGATCAATCACTGCCATATCCTCCTTCACTGGGGACATGGCTGAGGAAGTTTTTAATTAGTGATATCAATTCATAACCTTGTTCTGACCATACTATTAACAGCACTGAGAAATCAAGGGAATAATAGGATTCCCTCATTACTTTGTTACAATGGCACCTGTCAGGAGGTAAGCAGCAAGTAAACTGTCAGTTCTTCAAGTTGATGTGTTGGAAGCAGGAACATGGGCATCTGAGCATCTCCAAAAAAAGTCTGTTTGGGAGTTACTACAATGCAGTGGAAAGTACCAGAAGTGGTCCAGTGAAGGACAACCGCCAACAGCATAACTGACGTTCACTGATGGCTGAGCAAAGACTGGCCAGTGCTGTGGCCCCGCTGGCCTTGCTGTGTAGCTGTAGACTGGTCAGTGTGCATATGCTGACACCCGCCCACCACCAAAAGCTCTTACATCGGGTATTTTAGCAACAGAACTGGACTATAGAGCAAAGGAATGAGGTGACCCATTTTCCCATTTTCTTTGACCTCATGTGCATGGCTGAATGCATGAGTTTCGCTTGCCTGAGGAAGAGATGGCCCTAGAATGCACTATGGGAAGAAGGTGCGCCAGCGGAGGCAGTCTGATGTCCTGGGCAATGTTCTGCTGGGAAATCTTGTATCCTGGCATTTATGTGGGTGATGTGTGTCCAAATAAGATGTTGACTTGACCCCCAGACTCCCCAGATCTCAATACAATCGAGCATCTGTGGGATGTGCCCGACAAACTAGTCAGATCCATGGAGGACCCATCTAGCAGCTTAAAGGTTTTAAGAACTTAAGGATCTTCTACTAACGTCTCAGTGGCAGATACAACAGAACACCCACAGAGGTCATTTGAAGTCCATGCCTCCATGAGTCAGGGCTGTTCTGGTGACTTGAAAGAGGACTTACACAATACTAGGCAGGTGGTTTTAATATATGTATATGTACCATGATATCACAATTGTTATGGCAGCAATGAATGTAAGTGTGACTGCTGAGTTCTGCTTTCTTCTCTTAAAGTTACACCAAAAGCAGTCCAGTACAGTACTGTAAATGAGAAATCACATTTTAGTGTTTAGCTCTTTTGTATTGTTCTTTCAAAAACAATCGGAAGCACCCAGCGAATCACACACAGTACAGTTAAGCTTTATTTACCTATAGTCATTTGCAAATATCTGCGCAAATCTTGAGATATAACATGTTTTGTAAACTAAAATACACACCTACTATGAGAACACTGCTGCACATTTTAATGTGTCAGTGTGGCTTTTCCAAAATTATGACACGTTTTATGTTTTATTTTTTCAAATATGACTCAACATTTACAAAAAAACGGTGCACTACAATTGTGCTGAAAGATGTGATATTTAAATTTGTTCATTGCAGTCCATGTATTAATCCTTTAGAAAACAAGCAAACATTTGCATACGACTGTATAAGTATTGCAAAAACAGAAAGTCAACATTGTGACTCCAGTACCAGTACAGATGATACATCTTGCACAACTGCTTTATTGCTCTCTTTTCTTATAAATTATTGCCACTCCGACTGCATGCTACACTACCATTATGGCTTTCTTTAAACAGGAAGGCACAGTGCTGTAACAAGTGAATGGGACTGTATATGTAAGAGGAAATGGTGGGTAATATCCACAGATGTACTGACCTCCCTGTGGGAAGAACTGAGAGTAAATGTCCTTGAATGTGTCTTCGTTGACCACACCGCTTGGACATTCCTGTAAGAAAGGAAATCATTACTTTAATACGCACCATTAAATAGACTCATAGTATGGAAAGGCCCATTTTGAACAATATCCACGATACTGAACCTGAGACAATGTAACAGAAACTATGTATGAACTATATCATAAAATGACTTCTTCTCCAAACCTCTTTCTGAACAGCTAAAATGTGCCTCTCTTAGGAAATATGTCAGTTTTATACATGAGTACAATGTGCTATAAACTACACGTGTGCAATAATGGGATCTCATTCCACAGAGCTGCTCCCACAAGGACTGAGGGAGCCATTGTTGTCTAGAGGCTGTATTCATGTTTCGCCGTGTTGTGAGAGATGATTATTCTTCATTGAATCATTATAGCTGATTCAGCGGCTGTAATGAATGGCGAGGCTCGCCCTTGATTTATAGCAAGAGCGCTCAAATGGAATTTACCCAAGTGCTTAACAGATAAGGCAGGCTCAGCGGAGCATCATTAATACAAAGGAAGAGAAAATACCAGCAAAGACATAAGAACGCTGGAGTTTTAGACGAAATCCATCTCTACCTGACTTTCAGTGGCCCGTAAAGGTCATATTTGTGCTGCTGTTTTTATTGATATGTTAATGCTACAAACTGAAAGTGTCAGTTGATGCTGAAGAAAAAGTATAGTTGAGAACTATCGATTTTATACTTTGAGAATATTCCCAAACAGTGGATTTCAACACTGCCAGAACAGAGTTTTCAATCACTGTTTTTTTCCACTTGGGGCAATGTATGAAGTTCCCTGTATTTCACCAGAGCGCAGAATTACTTAAACATCACAGATGAAGCAAAAGATTCATTATCTATTTGTTTATTTAATATTATATAGTTGCATATTTACATGATAATAATGTAAGCTTATGATTAATGCAACTGCAATGTCTTTGAATAAAAAATGGAAATCATTTAAAAATTATTATACAGGAAACGGCCTGCAGCCTAATTTACTCTTTATAGCTTTATTTTGCATTTAGTAGAGACTTACTTCTATGTAACTGATAATGTTTTTTTAGTTTGATTTATTGAGGACAAATCAACAAAATGTAGCTTTTCAGTGAAGTTTTTTCATCACCACAGCTGGACTATCATAACTCTTTTCTTGAAATGAGTTGAAAGAAACAAAAATACTGCACAAGGTTTGTTTGTATGAAAGTTACTTATCATGTGACCACTCTGAAGTGAAAAAAAGGATATTGACCCCTGTGGTTTAATTACATTAGTAAATAAAGACCGTCTTATCAGAGGAGCTGCGGCAGGAATATCACTGTGAGATGATCATTGTCCAGATACAACACTTTTGGGAAATTGAAAGCATTGTTGGCTTTTATTGCTACTTTATGCTGATGCTCTCTCAGCTTCCAAAACACCACCAAAGAGCAAATCTAATCAAAGAACATTATGCTGGTGCTTTTTAAAAAGCAGTCTGTTTTATGAACGCAGAAATGATCTCAAAAGAAGCCTAATTACACACCAGGGACAGACTTTGCACATGCATTAGTGTGTCCATTATCATCCTGAAGCACTAGGAACAGTAAGTAGCTCCAATTCATTATCCACTACAGAGCAGCTGGAAACACTGAAGTCTCAGCACGATGGCTGCAGAGATATTAGAATATTTTAGTTTGGCTCAGATATCTTGAAAAGTCCATCTGGGTCCTATTCACTGCGTTTTCACCTGCAGGCTTATGCAGGGGTTCAGGGTAGAATGGCTTGGAAGTGCAGTTATTATTGCACAGCTCCAGTTTTTTAGGGCAAGGTAAACAGCCCAATTACAGCATTCACTCTGGTCGTCTACACAATAGCTGGCAGAAGACCAAAGGAAGGAGAACAGCAGTGGAAAATCTGCAAAGGCTCTTTTAGTCTTTGGGTCTATTTAGCCTACACTACCAGCAAATTGCTATTCTTAGAAAATTAAGGAAAATTGGCTGTAAGATTGTCTAATACACTTTACTACTTTTCTGAAGAGGCACTCAAACTCACAATAATGCAAACTGAACTGAACTCAGAGTTAAATGGCGATAATAAGCTCAAAAGGATTACGCACCATATTCCCTGTCTGCTCTTTCTGTAGTGTACAGTCAATCGCCATGGACAAAACGTCCCTTTACTTAAAAATACCCAAAAAACATATGCCTTAAGCAACTGCTCATTTTTCACTAGGTTCTTTTAAGTTAGCAGGTTTTCTGTTATTTTCAAAGTACAAGGAAAAGAGCTGAATCTATTGTCTGTGGTAGTTGACTATATAAAGTGTAAAGTGTCCATTTGTCACACATGAACACAGCGGGCAGCCAGGAACGCAGCGTCCGGGGAGTAGTGTGTGGGGATGGTACCTTGCTTAAGAGTACATCAGTGGTGCCACTGGCAGTCCTGGGATTCAAACGCACAGCCTTCTGATTGCAGGGACAGATCCCCAACCACTAGGCCACTAGCTGCCCCAATGCTACAGAGTTTAGGCTGAAGAACAATGTATTTAATTTGCCTATTCTTGTCACCACACTGACAAAACAGTTATTTGCAGTATTGATATTCTTCATTTTAGAAATGAGGACCTCTACTACTATGGAATGTGAGCGTCTCTCTTGTGGAGGTAATGTGAACATTTAGTAATTAACTCTTAATGAACTCTTCCTAAGAATCATGAATCAAAACACTCTTAGTGCGTTTGTGTTTGAAGCAGGCATGACTGCTTGCACTTAAAACGACCATTTATCTGCCACTGTCCCTGCGAGTATTATATTCCAGTTTAAGGATGAGGCCAAAATCATCAGAAAACCCTGCTGAACTCGGTCTTAAAATAACCAGGTCAAGAAGTGTTTGTTCCAACTGGACAACTGCTGGCATGTCTGGCCCAGTGCTTTCTGCACTAGTGAGATTTACAGAGTAAAAGAAGTGGGTGGAAGAGAGTGTATCTCTGTGTTTGTGTGTATGTGTGTGCGTGTGTGTGTGTGCGTGCGCGCAAAAGTGTCTGTGTATTGGTTCGGCTGATACCTGAGAACACAGTTCTGTGCCCTCACTTGGGATATGAAGTTAGAAGTTAAGCAGGCCAAGGAGGCCCAACTTTTCCTGCCCTCTGTTCTAAATCAGACAGTTACCCAAGAAGGGTATTTATCCCAGGACAATACTGCTTCATTCTGAAAAGAACTAGAAGGTAACTCATCAAACTGCAACATTCCCTCCAAAGAAACTCCAAGCTGCACCCCCAAGGGGTTTGCCCCCTAAATTACCATAGCACCTCTCCAGCCCCTAGAAATTGAATGCAAAAATTTCATTCAATACTTAGAAATTATACTGCACTCCACTAAAACAGGCAAGGAAAAGTGTGAAAAAATGTTTTATTCATGATGTCATTCATGCAATTCAACTAGCCCACCAGTGACAAGAGATCTTGACACAACACTCCACAAGTGCATATACACAAACTATGGCATTCACTGGCAAAATGTAAAATTGTGAAAAAAAGGAACCAATCGAACCCAAGGATCATAATTATAACTTATTCAGTAACTATAATAAATTATTTAATGGAACTATTTAACTGCTATGAAACAAATATAAGAGTTGCGTTGTTATGAGTGAGGAACTGAAGTGCGGACCCCTACAGGTTAAAGATGTGACTA
Source organism: Brachyalestes nurse (assembly GCA_037974405.1). NCBI lineage: Eukaryota > Metazoa > Chordata > Actinopteri > Characiformes > Alestidae > Brachyalestes > Brachyalestes nurse. The sequence goes on from JBBPCY010000013.1 coordinate 13,684,091, forward strand.
CTGTCTCCCGAAGGGTAAGGGTTAGCTTAGCTACAGCAGTTTATAACTTTTCAGTACCGATTCAGTCATAAATTCAGTGCAGTGAAGCCATATGTACCAAATGTGAAGCAACTGTGAAGGTTTTTTAGAGTACAGTTCATTAGAAGAGAACTCATCCAATATTTATGAGCAGTGCTGTATTATAATGTACAGTGCAACATCCTTTTTATAGAAAGCCAGTCATGTTTGTCGATGCTTTTTGAAGTTTTTTTGGACTGTTTCAATGTATCAAACTAAATAATGTGATTCATATCAGGTATTGTGAATATGTTTTGAAATATCGTGACATATTTTTGCCATACTGCCATCCCTCTCCAACAAATAATTAAAGTCTTTGATAGTCAAAATCCTTACTTTCTATTAAACATAACCTATTCCTTATAGATAATAATGATGTATATTATCCAAACAAGGTTTCTCACTGTCATGTGTTGTGTTTATCACACATCATTATCTACTTGAAGGAAAATTGTGGAAATAAATGCAATCTAATGCAATGACACTATTGAACTAAATTTGTTGATGTTAATTTGTGATCTAATTAATTTAGAAAATGTTCTAATAGTTGTAGTAGATTTCTTTTTGTGTTGTTTAGACTTGTAGCAGGGGTGGTTGTAGCCCAGTGTGTAAAACACTTGCCTGTGAACCTGATGACCATAAAGTTGCAGGTTCGAACCCACACTTTGTATCCTTTTGCAAGGCACTTAACCCTCAGTTGCTCCAGGGGGACTGTCCCTGTAACTTTACCTTGTAGCAATACTTCTGCACTGCCTACTATACCACTACATGCCTACTATACTTACTTACCTACTATAGCACTGGGTCAGTCCTGGTCAAGTGCTGCAGTGCTCATTCTGAGAAGGTATTCTTACGATGGACATTACTATGAATGAGCTTACAGAATAACAGCAAGTCAGCAGAAATAGACAGAACGATAAGAAACTATTCCAGCAGGGATATCCCAATTACACTGGCACTGACATGACCTGGCTGACATACTAATCAGCAGAAATGAAGCCAGGGTCACAGGGAGGTCAGTGGTTCCAAGCTAAAATTCAGATCCGCGTTTGGCCTAATTCTAGTTTACTGAAGCTAAAACTGTGAAATTCTTTTGTAAAAGATATGCTAATGATAATATGGTTAATCTGAAATACCATTTACAACCTGTTTATCTGAAATGATGCCGCATTATGTACACATAAATGTTATATTTTTCTCTGTAACGTGAGTAAAAGTATGTGTATGTATGTGTGTGTGAGGTGTGTGTGTTGGTGTGTGTGTGTGTTTTTACCTCAGCTCGCTCTATTTATTTCCAAAGCTAGCTCTATTACTAACAGTGTTGTGGACATAAGAGGTGTTACACATCCATATTCTTTTAATAATGCTTTGGAGGCACATTTCGAGTGTGAGGGCCTATGAAGGCCGTTTTCGGATCCCACAAGTCATAAACTGCCATGATTAATGAGTACACTCATAAACCACAAAGCATGTATGGATCATTCTCTCATCCATCATGCATTATCATACTCAAAACGGTCAACTTGAGTGGTACCTTGAGAACAAAACTACAGAATCTTCAAATTAGATGGTGCTATGGCAAGGAAATAAACACCCCACAACAGCTAACGGTGACTAATCTAACAACACACAACTGTGACTGGGGGCTGCGTATGAGGGGCTTTGTTGTTGTACTGAGTGCTGGTTAATTAAAAGAGAATGTTTTGTGTAACTGTCATCCTCTGGCTCTCGAGATGAGATGGAGTCGGAGTAATTACCATCTAAAGAGATCTTGCTTTTCTCACAATGCCATCAACTACTTCAGCTGCCTACCAGTCAAAAGTTCTATTAACATCGTTCAGACTGGAGGAGCAACATAAGACTCATTACAGCTTATAAATAAACAGAGCGTAATTAAAAGTATTTTTCTGTCTAGTCATCCATGATCATTCAATAATTAGCTTACATAGTAACAGGGTTGTGCTTTGAGATAAAGTTAGAGGTAAAGACTAGCATGGCAGGTTTCCAGAGTGGTAAAGTGATATTATACGATGCTTTGGGGGGAAGAGCTGTTTACATACCCTTGAAAGGTTAAAACAGATGGGTGAACAAAGAAAAGAGGCCCTGGGGGGCCCGTGTGCTATAGCCTGGATGAATGAAAACTAGGAAGAAGTCAATTGTTTATTCTTCTCTGTAAATGAGGATGCCAGAAGTTGAACACAGATTATTTGCTGGAGCAGCTAAGCATTTGGTAAACCTTCACAGACACATGAAACAATACGGTTCCACTGAGGTTAATACTGCTTCGATTACAATTCATTCCTGTTCACGATAAACATGAACAGGTAATTATAGGGATAGATTTATTTTAAAGTGGTATCTTTTTAAAAAAAACATTTGAAAAAATATTTTAAGCGTAGCTTTTATCTATTTAAAGTCTAATATAAATTTTTATCTTTCATTTACCTTTCAAACAGCGGCTACGTTAATATTGTTTCAGATTTATTTTTTAACATTACTACTTTATTTCAAAGCACTTGCTGATAAAATTATGAAAAGTGCTCTACAAATAAAGTTACTACTATTATTATTATTATTATTATTATTATCAATAGTAGTAGTAATATTAGAAGTAGTACAAGTAATAATAGTGATAATTGTAAGATAAGATAAGATAAAACCTTTATTAGTCCCACAAGTGGGAAATTTGTTTGGGCACGGCAGAAAGTGGACAGTACAAAGTTAAGAGCAGCAAAATTAGTGTGTAGTGTTTTCTTCTAATGTCCACATTGTAAAATATGTTTTAAATGTTTTAATATGTTTTCCACTTTGACCTGTAAAATGCTCAGCTGTCATAATATCCTGATTCTAATCCATCGCTCAGTATTTTGGCAAAGTGGTTACAATTTGAATAGTAAACACTCCATTCGCACAACACAGTACTTACCACAACGGGATGCTATTACCACATAATAAATGCAGAATTTTCTGTGCTTATAGTTACAAATGCCAAGTATATGAAGTAAAATTATTTGTCTGATATGATAATTTGCATATACACGATTCCCTGAAATAATCGCAAAATTACTCAAATACGAATACAAGTGATGGCGACAGCCCTAAATGCTAACTTCACTTCTAAACAATTATAAATGGATGAAATCTGGATGTGTTCTCAGGTGGATGATACACTTTCAGAGACATGGTTGAGCCAATGAGGGGCTGAACTCTTAAAAATCATATTTAAAATCTATAAACGGGTTATGCCTAATATCAATTAATTTAAAATGCTAATTAGCATTCCAGGCATTATCAACAATGAAATGAACTCCATTTAGACACTAGTTTTATTTTTCCTGTTTTTGGTTTAAAGTTTTTTAATAATTTGTCACCCATTTTTAACTGGATTATGTCTAAAGTACTATGAAGCAAAGTGGACCCAGGTTTGGCCCAGAGTTCAAAACATACTAAGGATAAAACAAGAGTTCAGAGGTTACAGTTTGCCACTAAATCTAGAGACCTGAACTCAACATTGCTGAAGTCTTAACTGTGTCTTTCATAAGCACTGTTTCAGGGAAAATCACACAATATGACCCTGCCTTCCCACTAGATATGAGAACTGGTATCCTTTGATCCGAGTCCAGACTGAGATGTCCAAGATAGAGGGCCAATTCCTATGACTATAACTGTCATAGAGGTTTTAAAAGCAAGACTATATATGGCCCTCTGCAGAGAGGGTGCCAGTGGCACATTACCCTGTTTCTGTCTTTGTGCTCGGGTTGAAAGCGAGAGAAACACCTTCCATCTAAAAAGCCATCTATAAACCTTTAAAGACCACCTGATCACTTAGAGCGAATTGGACAGGTGCCCGATGAACTGCTTGACTAAAAAGAGAGAAGCTTTTAGCACTTAATAGAAGCCATTGTCCAAAATGGAGAGAGGAGAAAAACGCTGAACTACGGTTGGCAATGACAATTACATAAATGGACCAGAGTGCTAAATACAGGAAATATCTGAATGCTCTAAAAGGAAAACCTATTCAAACATTTTAAAAACTTTTTGGCCATTTTCTGAAGTGAAATGAAGTCAAGCATAATTACTTATGTAGCATTCCTGGCAAGCTCCAGGAACTCTGAATTCTTGGCTTAAACTTCAACTGTTTAAAATTACAGCACAGAAACTAACCTAGTCTTCCAATTATTCTCATGTATTCAGTTTAGTGGTATATCTTCCAGCAATGGAACATTGTTGCTATATTAAACTTTTTTTTAGTAATATTGAAACTGAATACTTGTAGTCTTACTTAAATTTCCAGGAGAAAAAAAACAACTCTTTAATCCTTGAATTTTCATTTAGACCTCCAAAGCAGAAATCTCAAACCAAAGATTTCTTTTATGTTATCATGCCAGTCCATTTTTTTGCGTCTGAATTCACCCATGGAGTTGCTAATTAATCTTTGTGCAAGGATCAGTACTGCTCATAAGCCACCACAAAGTTTGTTGAAATGGGTTGAATCAAGGCAGATTCAGGCTGCACAGTGTGATCAGCTGTCCAGCATTAAAGTTAATTATCCCTTGACACTCAATTGGATGTGCTAACCCATTTACTTTATACTTCGATGTACCAGAGTATGCTTAAAAGCAGAAACTTTGTAACTTTCATTCAAATTTTTGCTCCACAGATTTTGACACAGTATGATGCGTAAGTATGCTTTAACTGTACATTTCCACGCCTGTATAGCGCAAAATACATACACATCCAAACTTAAAGGTTGTTTAAATTGCATGAAACATTATTTCTTTTTTTACGTCCCTTCATTAGTACAAAAGATGCTGAAACTGTCATCCATGCATTCGTCTCATCTCGCATTGATTTCTGTAATGCCCTTTTCATTGG
>JBBPCY010000013.1:13689122-13701611 GCA_037974405.1 Brachyalestes nurse
TTGGCTCCCAGTTGTCTTCCGTATCAAATTCAAAATTCTTCTCCTGGTTTTCAAATCTATAAATGGCTTAGCTCCCGGCTATCTTCGTAATCTGCTTGCCCCTTACATTCCGACTTGCTCACTACGCTCCTCTGATTCTGGCTTTCTTGCTGTCCCTCGGTATCGCCTCTCCTCAATGGGCGGTAGATCATTTAGTGTTATTGCTTCCAAACTCTGGAACTCCTTACCACACTCTCTCCGTTCTGTTAATAACATTTCTGTATTTAAATCTCTACTCAAAACCCACTTGTTTGCCGAATGTTACATTTGATTCCACCTGTCCTCTGTATGTTCTTTTTGTTTGTTTATTGAATGTTATTGTTAAGTGTAAAGTGTCCTTGAGCTCTGGAAAGGCTCTATATAAATAAAAATGATTATTATTATTATTATTGTTACACTTAGGGCCACTATATCAGAAGTCAAGGCTTGCAAGAAGCTCTGATTTTCTCTGAATAACAAGATGGAGTTCCATCTTTGGTGTTTGTTCCTATTCAAAAGTCTGAAACGTCCCACTAAACGCTTAGCATAGTACACTACTAATAGGTAGGCACTATTTGGATGAGGTGTTGAAGTATGGTCTCAGTGTGGGGGTCCCCTACTTTATCCTTCAGCAGTGTGATAATGTAGGATCCAAGTGCCACCCTCACACTTTGCCACCTGACAATTTAGGTCGAGTTAATTGGGTGTTGTTTCATTCCATTGTGCACCAGAGGTGACAAAGGACATCTTCTCTGCCGCAGGGCTACTCTGGAGACCTTTAGCTGACCTGATTAGAAGAAAATGTGCAATATCATTTTCAGATAGCCGTGTCTGGCATAATCCCCAGCCAACAGTCATTTGAAGGCATTTGCCCTTTGTTCTTAAAATTAGAGGCACATTAGCAAGATATATGTGTGTGTATATATATATATACACACATACATTTTATTCACCAGAATGGGAAATGGGAAAAGCTAATTATTATTGGTCTCATATTAGAGTAACAGACAATAATTACTGATGTTATAAGCTATTTTTAGTTTAATGCATAATCGCTTTTGACTAGACAGTACTACTCTTAGTCAACACTCATTGGCTAGACTAGTGGATAACTCCACCACCATACACACAGAAACATAAGGTTTGGCTCCCCATCCATGCTAAAATTCTACTGCTATACTACTATGAGTTCTTTGACAAGAATGTTTTATACAGTAATATTGGGTGAATCTTACATTAATAGCGCAGTATGCAAGGTTTGGGTACACCTGGTGAAATTACACATCCTCTACAGAACACACTCCTGCACATTTAAAAGCAGAATTTCTGTTTATTTGCTGACTTAAACATATGCAAAAGTACATTTTAAGCTCAGCAAATAAATAGAAATCATGGACTAAAATGATTTAAGATGGTCCACTATAAAATAGCATAGCGTCTGTTCTATAATTTAAAATACAGAAAGTGACATTTATAATCATGTCTTCTTTTAATGTCTAAAATCAAAAATCAATGTCTAATGTCTAAAATCAATCATTTCATTTGTTTAGAGCACAGTGAACACAAACCGTTTCAACCTGTCTTATGTTCATAGTGCTGTGATAGAGAGTACATTTAAAAAGTAAAGTTTAGAACAAAAATAATGTTTTATTTTATATTAATTTTAAATTTAATAATTATCATCAACCCAATAATTCCATATATGAGAATCTCTATTCTAAAGTTTAATTTGTTACAAACCTGCCAGAAAGACCACATCCACTCAGCTTTCAATCACGGCTGACTGAACTTTCATAAAATGTTCGTGTTCAGTATGTGTTCTTTCTACGCTAATGACTGAAGCGCTAGCTCACGTTCTTGAAGCCGCGGTAGAGGATCTGCAGTTCTTTGCGAGAGAAGCGCGTCTGAGCCTCCAGTTGCTCCAAGCCCTCAGGGCGGTGACGCACAGCCGACAGCTCCAGCTCATCCTCGACACTGTCTGTGGAAGACAAACATACACAAACACATCAGTCACTCCAATTCCCAACTCTGGGCAACAGCTAAGAATCACATCAGAAGGTTTAAGAGATCACAGCAGCTAGGACCTGAACATACACTCACTGGAGCAATGCTTTATTCACTGTCTTAACACTTAAACATACACGTAGTCACCAGAAACCTATTCATCTGATATATGTTTGAGTTGCATCAACATTTCACACTAACTTGGACGTTAGCAGACAATGGTAGTTCATATCAGTCTGAAATGCTTTCACTGTTTAGAATTGTTCAATAAAAAATGTTGAAAAATGTTTTGATTAAGAAAAAAAACCAGGTACAATAAATACAATCTGCATATACAGCTACACTAACCATTGTGCAGATTTTTCATATAAAAGTATTGTGGGTAATAAACTGTCAGTACCACTCAAAACCAGCTAAATCCTTACAATAAACAAAACCAAATTAAAAGAATCTCCCAGTACATATTGAAACATAAATATGCTTTCTGAAAACACTTTTATGACAACTTTAAGGACAGCTCACTAACATAAGTAACATAATAAGAGTTATGTAATGTAATAAAATAAAGAGTTTTCATTATTTTGATAACCATCAAAGATGCTGACAAAATTGCTGAACAACCAAGACATGTGTTTGAAGCAGAGCCGCTTGTGGCCACTGGGCATAAAGCACAGTGATAGGTGTAAACAGGACAACGTCCTTCCTGCTCAGTGTTCCAAATACATCTTCTCTCCTCCATGTGTGCTGAGCCCTGCCATCTCCACATCCCATTAGACACCTGATAAAAGCTAAAATGAGTTCAGAGTAAAGGGCCAGCACCCTTCAGCTCCTGTTAGAGCTGATAATCCAGGGCTTTGGTGTCTGCTGGGGCACTGGACCACAGTAAATATCTCTACTTAAGATGGGTCTTTCAAAGGTAGTGTTCTGTAGAGCTGTCTGACTGTGATGATCACTCAAAGGGCATATAGTAGTCTTTGTTTTCTCACATTTAACAACATCCAGGTCTGCTGCAAATGTAGATTATAATTTTACAAAATTAATTATAAAATGTATATTGTTCTTATTCTAATTGGCTGAGCCACATTCTTGTGGGAGACATATTTACTACATTCTACTAGTGGAAAACATATTTTAACTTTAATCTGGCAATTTCATGAGATAAATTTTGTGCTGCTTAAAAGTACCTAAAATAACCTGAAATCTGTATTTACATTTTTAAACAATACTATGTTGCTTATGTTACAATCTTTGGCTATTCATAAATGACTATTTCTACAAATGAAATACTATAGAATATGATTATTACTATAATCATAAATTACTATTTTAACAAAACTACAAGGAAAGTTTGTAAACACTTCAGAATTTTTTATATATATGTATGTATGTATATATGCTGGGCAGCTGGTAGCCTAGTGGTTAGGCTGTTCGCCCTGCAATCAGAAGGTCGTGGGTCCCAAGACCACTAAGCACCTCTGAGGTACACTTTCACCTTAAATATTACCTAATACATCATTAGATTTTAATGCATTTTTCCCTGCTGTGCTCATAGTCACGGTGTACATCCCTCTTGGCGCTAATGCTAAGAATGCACATGCTGAACTTTACGAAGCCTTTAGTGAGCTCCAAAACTCTCACAGAGATAGACAGTTTATTGTTGCCTGAGAATTTAACTACACGTATCCAAAGTCAGTTCTTCTTAAATCCCATTGGTATGTGGATTTTGCAACAAGGGGAGGGGGTGAATGTGCTGGACTGTGTCTACACACACATCGCTAGTACTTGCCAAACTGAGCCCCGCCCCCAACTCAACTACTCCGACCCCATCTCTGTAATGCTGATTCCAGCATACCGACCGATCATCTGATGTGCCAAGTCTGCTCTGAAGTAAGAAAGATCTGTTTAGAGACCATCTCTACTCTTCAAGACTGTTTAGAACACACAAACTGGTACATGTATAGGGAGGCTGCAACCCATGACGTCTCTACTAACCTGGAAGAGCAGACAGTGACGGGGACTGGCTACATCAGAAAGCACCCACCAAAACACTCACCAAAACACCCACCCACACACACACGCACACCTGCACACACACACGTACCCCTCAACTGAATTTTGCCTTCTCTTAACGCAATGCATATATACACGGAACTGTTCTGCCTCAAACAAAACAACTCACACCCCAACTGCCACTGTAAATACCTTTTATTATATGCTGCACATTATCTGTCCTGCTGTTGCAAAATGATTATTTATTGCTCCATATTTGGATTAATGATTTGAATAGAGTATCTGTCAAAATACCATAATACCATAATCTTTCAAACTGTAGCTGCTACGACTACACCAAATGTTGTCTTGTCCTGTTGTATTGTTGCTTGTGTTTTTCTCGCACTTTACCTCTTGCTCTCTTGGCTCAGAAATATAATACTTGGCTATTTATTTATTGAGGAAAATTATATATTATTACATATCTGTAAGTGGCGAAAGTATAAGAAGAAAAAGAGCGACTGCTGCTCATTAGGCTAGAATAGTTTACAAAATCATCTCTAAAGAAAATGGGCTCCATGAAAGCACAGTCAAGATTGTGTACAAACAGACGGAATTCAAAATCAGTTACTCTCATTTGTATTTGTTTTTCTTATGATTAGCAAAAAGCTAGTAGCTGATTATTTTGGCCTATTAAGGACCTACAAACAGCAGCAACATCAAAGGTTTGTCAGAAAATTCAGGCTTTGTATTTTAGATTTTGCTTGACATTTGAGCCTAACCACGTTCTGTTCTTATAACAAATAAATGATGTTTCTGTTAGCTTGTTATAATCATTATGTAAAGGCAGACCTCAGCATTTGTGTGACCAGTGTGACCAGTAATTTCCTACCTTTTACTTATACTGCATATTCTGTATAAAACACGACATGTCATGTTGCTGCTACAAAGTGCACAATTATATTTATTGCTGTTCTGCATTTTTTTGCACATGTAAACTCTGTTCTGCATCTTTGCACATCTCTGCTGCTAGAATACAGTACCGGTCAAATACTGTATTTATCCTCAATGTAGTCATTGTCAAATGCACTGAACGTTGTCTTGTCTCGTTTAGTTGTATTGTTGTGCTTGTGTCCTGCGCTGTTCTGTTCTGCTCTTGTGTTGCACCATGGTCCTGGAGGAACACTGTTTCATTTGTACTGTGTACTGTGTGTACATGGTAGAAATAACAATAAAAACCTACTTGACTTGACTACCTGACTGAATTATTAACATCCAAGAAAAAATTTAAAAATCAAAGCGTGGTAACTGTGCTAAAAAAGGTTTTATGAATTTATGTTGTTCACCGTTTTATTTAAACGTGGCTGCAGATGGCGCGGTGCTGCTGTTCCTGATTTAGATTGCCACCTGGTTGTGTCCAACACAAAAACAAACCTCCCACCCACATTCCTCTTAACTCATTTTTCATTCAAATTGGATGACACTGACGCAGACAGTGAGAGTGGGGTTTCAGACGTTACACCTCTCGGCAGTGCCCCCCTCTCCTCTATCCTGTTATGTAACATGCTTCAAACTTTTACTTCCATCCTGTAAGCCCACCGGCTGGAGGTGGTGCGTGGGCGCATTTAGCAAAGTGGTATCTGCGGCCAGTTATGCCGTGTGATTTTTAATGCATTAGGATTTGGGTGTTTGTGGGGAGATATATAAGGACACACTCAACAATGCATGTCATCAGAGGCTGCTGTTGACACTGAATGCCTTAGAAAAGGCCGGAGCTTCCTCTGAAATGAATATAGACAATGTGTTTCAGCCATTTCCGTCCTAACAGAACACATTGCTATATCATAAACAGATGCAGACGGCAAATATACGAAGACATATTTATCAAATCATGTCCTTTTCGGATATCCAGACCTTTAGAAAATTGAAACATGGTGTTTCACGTCTTTTCTAACATTCATCTATTTATTCTCCACTTTAAAATCATTCACTTTTTACAGTTATTCTACTTTGTATGTGTTGTAATATTTTTATTGTTTACATTTGTGTTTCAGACATTTCTTCCCGAACAGAATACATCTCTATATCATAAACATTTGTATAAGTATACAGACAGTAAGTTTAATAACATTTAATTATGAACACATTGCAGACCAAATGTCACCAAAATCAGTTCTGTCCAGCATTTCCTCAGAATGTCAAAGTAACACTGACTCATGAATTATGAATAATAATACTGTACATCTATAACAGCTAATAATAAAGGCTGTTAGACGAAGTTTGACTTGACTAACAACAACCTATTCCTGTTGAAAGAGTTACAAGAATGGCCTTATGAGCGAAGCTCAGATCTGTTCTGGAATCTTGAAACGTGTTCTCCACTGTGCAACAGGAAAAAGAAAAGACAACATATGGTCACACAACAAGCAAAGTAGTTCAAATTGTTTGCTTTTGTGCAGATGAGGTCAATGATAACCACAGAATGAGCTTCAAAATGACAACAGTCTTTCTTAAAGGGGAATTCAATTTTTCTTAATGTATCTTAAAGTCATTATACATACATACCCCTGGTTCCTGTCACCACCGGTGTAATGAAATGAGCAAGTCTCTCTACAGTGAAGCCTTTCACATCAAATCACTCTGAATAACAATGTTCCCTTAATGACTGAATCATAAAGAAACTGAGACATTTTGGAAAATTCCTGCATTGTCATTATGTAGTCAAATGTTTTGTTGGATGTGTTGTTTTGAAGTATTTTAATATACATGACAATGTTTCAAACTGACTTTAAGCACCATTTTAGTATTATATACCTCTATCAGCAAAAAACAACACTAAACATTTCTATCTATTTTTGGACATTCTGGGATTGGTCAAGTACTGAAGGTTTCAGATGCATGGTTTTAGGTCCCTGCTCCGGTTTTCACACCAATAGGACCAAGCACAAAATAATGTGGGGCTCACAAAACTATTAGTTGCTGACTATTTAAACATACCATCTCACACAAAACTGCCATTTTTGGCAGAATGCTGCTGTTCAGAGACAATGAATATCTGGCCTAATGAAGAGATGAATACATCATTACATGAGTCACTTTTAACCTCACTCAGATTATTTTATGTTTAACTGATTATGTACATAGCTTATGGCCCAAAGCTTAAAAGAGATGGCATGGTGTAGATCTCACACTGAAATTTTTCTATTTTCACTGGTTGAAAAACACTCATTGGAATACTGCAGATGGAGCTGTGGTGCCACCTCCTGGAGGAAAAACTCACATTGGGTGCTTTCATTTCTGCCTATTCACAATCATTTCAGAACAATAACGTCACACTCACTCTGCTTTCTGCAGTTCGGTCTGGATCTGTTGCCGGCGCTGATCAGTGATGGGGTAGTAGAAGAAGAACACCAATCCAACCAGCAGCAAGATGATGGGCACTGGGGCAAAGGTCACCTGCAGTGTGGTGATCACTCTAGGGCCTGAAGAGAAAAGCTGAAGAGAACAGAGGAACAGCGATAAAACATTTTAGACTGTGGTCCCCAAGATCTCCAGTAAAAATCCACCATCCTGCAGTTCTAGTCCAGATCAGAAGGAGGGTGGGCAATCGCCAGGTGAAGGTTTAGTGATCATCAATAAACAAAATAAACCAAAAAACGTCTGAAAATAAATTACGTTCTTACCGCAACATTAAAGTAGAGACTCCATTTGACACAAAACGTGTTGAAGAAGACATAGCAGGAGTAGAACATCGGCTCCAGGTCCACGCAGGATGCATTCTTCACCCTAAAGTCATCCACCACGTCTGGCAGCGTTGACCTCCAAACAGAAAAAGGAGGAAGAAAGAAACTTAAATCAGAAAGATGACAAACAATAAAGAGCCTATTTGTTTTGTCTTTGCTTTGAAGTTAATCGTAGTTATGTTATTACTCACCAGTACAGTATTTTAAAACATCTTTGAGGTCATCTTGACGGTTTTGGCAAATGTGAGATGAGCTTGCAGCTTTCCCCAGGACTCCATTTTTGGCCCAGGTCTTTAAATCATGAACGTTGGTCTTATCTGAGGTATATGAGACCTGCCATTCCTTCAATGTTTCTACAGGTTCTCCTGGACCTCCTGGATGAGACGCTGCTGTGCTCCACTGGAAAACTAAAGCAGCAAACTTCTCCTCCCATAAATGTGGTTTATGTAATTGCAATTGTGTAATTGTGTAAACTGATACTTTATGAATGCATAGGATAGTCTGACACCAATTCAATCTAGTCACTTTTTTTTTTTTAATAAAAAAGGTCAATTTTTACCCTTCACTCCAAGGAACAACACAATACAGCACAGGAAGTAGAGGGCTCCCATCACCAGTGCATGAATTAAATAAACTCTTCTCTGTTGGATGTTGGAACACATTACTCGTTATGTTATCTGGACTTTGTATCATAGTAGTGTCAAATAAATAAAGAGATAAAAGTGCATGCAAAAGCACTACTTCGATAGGTGGCCCACACTTTACTCCAAATACTCATGATCAGAGCTTCAACACTGTTGGAAGAGTTTAATAAGATTATTTCTCACCCCAAAAATTAGGAGCAAAAATAGGAGCCAACATTAAAGCCACGGACAGGTGAAGGGAAAAACATGAATTATCTTGTTACTATGGCACCTGTCAAGGGGTGAGATATATTCGAGAACAGGTGAAGAGGCAGTTCCTGAAGTTTGTGTTGGAAGGAGGAAAAATAGGCAATCATAGAGACATGAGCAGCAATACAGTCGGAGGATCTCCAAAACAGCAGGTCTTGTGAGGTGTTTCCAGTATGCAGTGGTTGGTACCTACCCAAGGTGGTCCAAGAAAGCACAAAAGGGGAACCAATGGGCTCTACTGTAGCACAAATTGCTAAAGAAGTTCATAAGGTCAACTGACCTGATCAATTTTCTAGAACATCTGTCTAGCCGCTGACATGACTACAATTACTGGCCTACTCTTAACTCCATATTTAGATTGCCACTAAATAAAAACAGCACACATAAAACAAATATCCTAAAATTTTAAACACTGCAGCTACTTTAGTAGAGAGTTCTTGGCTATCTCGGCATGAAACTGTCTTTTTTGATTTGTGCAGGAAAGTGAAGGAAACAAATACTTGTTTAATCACTATTTAATGCACCTCTAACCTTTGGCCATTCCAGATTAAACAAGGACAACTGAAGCTTGTAAAATACATTACATGTTTTAACTGTAGCTAGTAATAAACATATTAACATATATTTTTCCTTTGTATGTAGCATTTCAAGAGTGACTCCTTCATTAATGAGTCCTGCCAAAATTCTAAAATGTTCTATGAATTTACTACAAAAGAGTACAGATTTGTTAAGTTCCTTCTCTGAAGATCTAGAAGGCCCTAAGGCTTCCCCTCTGAATACTTCAGCACAAATAGCTGCATAAAACCCCTATTCTGTAGCTCGAAGGCCCCTTGGTAATACAAAGAACAGCACAACTAACTTGTCCTCTTTTCTTTCATCCGTACTGTTCACTGTATATTGTCATGTTACTGCAACAGTAAACCTTTAAATAGTCCAATAGTAAAAATAATGAATGAATGTCTGTTTTTTTGTTACTGTAGCCAGTGGCCAAGTCACGGTTTCTGTTGTTTCCTCCCAAAAACATGTTCAGAGAGCGCATGGTAGCACTGAAAAAGAGGACACAAACAGATCAAGGCAACGTGCCACTATGCGTGCTTCTTATCTGAATACAGATTGTGTGCTGCAATTGTAAATATAAAAGAGGGCACAGAGCATTTTCAGTAGTTACCATGATAACAATTCCAGTTGAATAACCAGGCAATGTGCTTGGCTTTGTGCCAACACCAATGTGCACACGCTTAAAGACCCACTTAATACTGTCTTTCAACACTGTCAAATAAACTATATGGACGAAAGTATTAAGGCACATCTGGTTTTTTTAGGGTTACTTCCAGTGAAAGGCAATCTTAATGCTTTAGAATACCAATATATTTAGGACAACACCATGCTTCCAACTTTGTGGACACAGTTTGGCGAAGAACCGTAAAGACATGGCTCCATAAAGACATGGCTGGGACCCAGACCTTCTCGTCCAACATCAGTGTCTGACCTCATAAATGCTCTACAGAATGAATGGGCACAAATTCCCATAGAAACTCCAAAATCTTGTGGTAAGCCCTCTAAGAAGAATGGAAGCTGTTCTACCTGCAAGGGATGGGGGGGGGTGATGGGGGCAACTCCATATTAAAGTCTGTGTATTTGAATGCAACGTCATTCAAGTCCCTGTTTGGGTAATGGTCAGATGTCCTAATACTTTTGTCCATATAGTGTATTCTGTTGGATATGGATTCTTATGGGTAGTGGATCAGGTGTGGTGGAATAATTGTGAATCTTTAAGTAACTCTAGCAAAGTCGTGTGACTTATGACATGGATGGTCTCCTACAGGATGCCATGAGGTCTCTGCAGTAACGCTGGCTTCAGAGGAATGGTTGGAGGGCTCAGACCCTTTCATCATATTAATAGACCACAAGAACCCTTACACCATTCTTTAATCTAAGTCTAAAGCATTATTGTATGTGTGAGGTTGATTGCATTATTCATCAGTTCCGCTTAGTCATGCCAGTTAAATGGAAAATGAATGAAATTATTTTCATTTCATTGAGTTTCCACCTTTATTTTCACTAAACCACAAGCTTGGTGGCAATCAGCTTGTAGACCAACCCCTCATTCATAGGGCACTTCAAACTGATGAAGTTTCATGTAACCTTTTTAACCTATTCAGCATTCAAAAAAGACATTGTATCTGACCAAGGCCTACAGTTAACAATGAACCTGGAAAAGCTTTTAAAGAGTAACCCGCAAGTCTCACTTCCAGGCATGATAACAGAAACAAAGAATGAAGTCATTCCCTCATTAAAAGTGGATAGGAAGTGGGCACAGGAAGCATTTTTAATGTGAGGGGGGGACGCAAAGCTCTACATCTGGCCTGTTGTCCAGGAGGGGAGGTGGGGTGCGAGTAGAGCTGTACGTCTCGGCTGTAGTCCAGGAGAGAAAAAGTGGGGAGGATGCGCGCCGCTCTCTACATCTTGTCCAAGAGGGGAAAAGTGGGGGGATGAAAGGACACATCCCCCCTGCTATAATGGTTCCAGCACCAATGCTTGCAATGCTCAACATGGCGTCTCTTTTCAGGGAATATGTCGCCATTAGAGGGTGAGTGCTTTCAAACTAGGTCATCAACATGGTGCTCTCATTTCTCATAATCGAAAATTGTGGACAAGGACATTAATCAAACTCAACCTGTCAGTCAGGTGAAGGGGCTCAATCAAGACGGTTGAGAATCTTCTGTCATAACTAAGATAAGGAGATGGCTAAGCTTCTGTTCTGGGGTGAATAAACACAGATAACCCTCGAGGTTCTCTCTTTTCCATAGTATGGTTGAGTGGTTCCTGGACAATAAAAAGATGTGGGAAGCCACTCACTGCAATGTCAGAAGGTCACCACCCATTGTTGTGAGTCCACTCATTCTGGCTTTCCACTTATGACCTCAACTCCCACCTGCCCCGCGGAAACTTGGTCCACAGTTTGCAGAGCCTTTAAAGATCCTCCATAGGATAAATCAAGGTAACATACACATTTCTACGTCTCACTTTCTAGTTTTCTTTTGTCGCTTCTTAGCAGACATGAAATCACCACGGTTTTACCCTTTGCCTATAGATGGCTTCCTGTAGGGGTGTCCCGGTTCCGAAACCAGAACAGAACAGCGCTCTGCCCCACCACTGCTCTGCACCGGACCAACCCACTCCAACTGCTAAAAATAACACTTTTCAGTCTAAATGTGTTGCCTGAACTTTATGACCCAGTAAAGGCTAAACTGCTGAAGGACTTTAACTACAGATGGGTGGACCTCCCGTGCAACAGAGAGCTGCATTATGGCCACTGTGCGCTACATTACTGACAACTGTGTATTTACAAACCCGTTCTCCAGTCACACGCTGTGTATAAAAGTCACAAAAGTGACCATTTATCAGAAATACTACAGGAAGTTGGAGGTTAATGGAAATTTGACAGACTAAATGCCAAAATACCCGGGACAATGAACAATGCCGAGAACATTGTTACACATTCATCTACCATGTTCTTTAGTGTACTTATTGTTCCAAGTTGTAAACCTACAAACACAGCTCTGGCAACAAATAAGATACCAATGCAAAAATATTCAGTTTTTCATGTTTTATCTTTTATAGGTGCAAGTATTGAACTGAACAGCTTTGCCTTAGTTTTTAAGAACTGCTGACAATAGTTCTCCTAATTTCCAGTTTAAAATATTGTTCTTTAAAACATAATTTTAAAATGACAATATATCAAAATAAGAGAAATTTGAGGAACTTTGAGGAACTTCTAGTAGTGTTTTACCATCCAACTGGTCTCACTGTGAGAGGAGAGTGTTGATTACAGCAGTGTT
>JBBPCY010000013.1:13701711-13715226 GCA_037974405.1 Brachyalestes nurse
ATCAGCATGAAAAACTGGTTTAGAAAAGTGTGTTGTGGTTTCTGATGATTACAAAAACATTTTTTGTTGACCTGTGTTATTAACAACTGAGTAATCTTATTTTATTTTATTTATGTAAGTTGTAAATTTCATGTTCAGCTTAACCACAATATAAACATTTAAGAAGGACAGAAACAGGAACATGGCTGCTGACCACTGTACTGTGCTCTTTAAGTGCAATAGAGTCCATTCCTGTGTGATCATGGGGATGTTGGCTACTGTGTATTTTGGTGATAACTGTAACTCTTGGTACAAGGAAAGCTAATGGCTGGTATGTGAGCTCATGATGTCTCCCATATCATGCTGGGAAAGACAAACCAATCAGACGCATCAAAACAGAGGCTTCACACGCTAGGCTAATGGAACAAAACAATTAGCTTGCTAATGTTATTAAAGGATGACACCATAATGTAATTATCAAATCAAATACTTAGTCTGTCCATGCTTTACCCACAATGCTTTCTTACAGCTGCCAGTAGATGGGACAAAATTTAGAGTTTCAGATTTCAGTGACTTTGTTATTATTATACTTTGAAACAAAAGAATGATGGTTGTCTTTTCAATAAGGTCGCTGGTGGCCTGGTGGTTTGAGAGTTGGCCATGTGAGTGGAAGGTTGTGGGTTCAAATCCCAGGACTGTCAGTACCCTCCCCCCCCCACACACACACACACACTTGATATTTTAGATAAAGTAAGTTATTTTCCAAAACTGTACAAATGGATAGAATAAATGAACTTGTAGTCTGGGCGCTGCGTTGCTGGCTGTCAACTGCTTCACTTGGTGAATGGGTTATGCTATGTGCTATGTTCATGTGTGACCATAAAGGCCTCTTTAGTTGCTAAGCCGGTGATAGCATGGTGGCAAATTCATCGTTACTTTTTCCAAGCAGTTTTGATAAGCTACAACAACATTCAGCTTGGTAGTATTTCAAGTTGGAGGCTCAAAGTTACATTGTGACTATGAACAAAGATCAAATGAGTGGGACTGTTGTCAGTATTTTGAACATAAAAAGCAGGTACAGAGCTGAAGTATGCATATGTCAATTAACTGAAACAGGAAAGGCTGCAGAATGTTAGGACTGGCTGTAATTAAGGCTTCTTATTAAGTAGAGCCACATTTAGTTATTTACTATTTACAATTCTAGCCCATGCAGTACCTTGTGCTGGAGTCAAGGATTTGTTACTTGATAAAATCGCCAAAATGTGATATGGGAAAGGCTTCAAAGTGAATAATATTCCTTTGTCGCCAAATTACTTTGATATCCGGCCTGTTTAAAAACACAGACACCGTGAGAGTGGAACAGAGGAAATCAACATTCTGGAGAGATAAGATCCAAACCCAAACTGTATAATATAAACTGGAGAGGCCATCAGTGTAGCAGCACACAGGGTCCAGGCACATCCTGGGCCTTCTATCAGGGGAGTGTGAGGAAGAGAGAATCTGAAGGGGGAGGGATGGATGGAAATAAGGTAAAGAGATACAGAGAGACTCAGAACGGGAGTTGGCATCAGAACAGTGTGGTGAGAGGCGATGTGAGCTTTGGAGTGTGTATCCAGGGAGAACTTGCTTTGGATGGCGGCAGACGGCATTTTGGCAGCAGAGCACAGGAAGAGCTTCCGGAGACGTGCACTGACTCCCCGCCTGTTGCCGTTCTGAGGGCAGGCGTTACCTAGGAGATATAGTATGAGCATCACCACGGATACTTGCGTCCAGCAGGACATGCGGCTGAAAGCATGCACAACAGGTGGATCCGGAGCATGGACGGCTGGAGATGCATTACGAAGTTTCCACTGAGTGTTGGTTAATAATGGACTGATGGATTAGAGTTTCTGTTGCACAGGATGTTAGCTGACACATGAAAGAATGCATGAGATTGAAAAAACCCCCACTAAATAGCAGTAAAAATAAACAAATAAAACCCCAAACTTTCATGGCCCATTTCACACTAATTAAAAATGACACTAATTAAAAACTGCAGTGGTGTCAAATGTTTGATTCACAGCTACACCCATGAAAAAAGGCTGCTGAATGCTTCTTTAAACATACTATTCACATACTTTAAACATACTATAAAAAAAAACTTTATTTGGTTTAGTGTGTTTTGTGTTCCTTCTAGGTTGTTTCTATGTATGTAATCACTGATCAATTTATTAATTACTATTGCTAATGGCAATTAAATTGGTAAGTGGAATTCTTTTTTACTTGCTTTTGGTATTTGTGTCTCCTCGGATCTATGATCTGAAACTCCAGTCCTGGCTCTGAGGCACTGACACACACAGCACAGTCCTTATAACCAAGAACAGAACATTATTTTGTTTTGTTCTGGAAAACTAAGACTTGCGAAAAGTATAAAAACATCTTGGGCTTTGTCATCCCTCCTCTGACACATATTTAAACTGCCCATTATTTACTAAATGTTACTGTGTTAATTACTGACAGATCTTTATTTACTGATCATTTTGAGTACTTTTATTTATTTATTTACTGTGGTCCCAGCCCTAGTTATTTCAGCTTTTAAACTGCACATCTCATTCACAATCTTCTTCATTACATGACCATCTACTGGAAGGTTTCCCAGCCTTGGTCCTGGAGCCCCACCCCACTGCTCGGCACATTTCAGGGCTGGAAATACTCTTTTTCTATATGTATATATTTTACAATACAGATGTCCATATTTATATTTCTAGACTGTATGGTGTACATTTTATACTGTACTGTTGGTATAGTATTTTATTCTATTCTACGTTTTTTGTTTTTTTTTTTGCTGCTCTTACCTTTGTACTGTCCCATTTCTGCCGTGACAAAGCAAATTTCCCACTTGTGGAACTAATAAAGGTTTATCTTATCTTGTCTTATAGAAATGCTCCAAAGAGCCCTTTTGGCGTCTTTATTTGAATTTGTAATGATATAATTTATATTAAATGAACTGAATTAAGTAATATTAAAGCTAGCTAGAAAAGACAACGGTGCTGTTATTAAATACATACATGGCATTAAACTTTCTTCTTCATCTTTGGTGTAGCCTGTGCTTTGAAATGCCTTAATCCTTTCCCTGAGGATGTTCTCTGATTCGCACAGGTAAAACAAAATCTTGAAGCCCCGAAGGGCTCAGGATCAAGTGAAAGAAAGTAGGCTAAAATCTGAGCACACTACAGCCCAAGGTGTTAGCATCAACGTGTCTGAGAGAGCAAAATCGTGAAGGCATACATGACCCTGAAGCATCACTGAAATATTCTGCACAGGGCTTAAAGGGGGAGTGGGAGGGAGACAAGCTTTCATACACCGCTAGTCATCAATCACCCACAAAACCATGTAATTACTAAGAGTGCTGGGACAGCAAGCAAAAGACGCTGTGATGGAGTAGACGCCTGAGCTCTAAGTATGGTAAACTGGCTCAGATGGGAAGTGCTTTTGGCAGCTAGGTGTAGGCCTCTGAAGAGCAGATAATTTGAGATCAATCAGATCATTATTTGGCAAGGATGCAGGTCAAACTTGGAATTACAAACTGCTTTGTTTGGCTGCATGGCACAAGCAGTGGTCAGAAACGGCAGAAGGAACAAGTCGGGGCAGGTCATGCAAATTAATTTGACACAGCATGTCCTAATGACTTTCTAATTTTCCGATAAAACCTCATTTTCCTTGTCTGCACCTGTTTGTATCCAGCACTGATGAATATTAAGAGCTTTGAAAGGAACCTAATATAGTTTGCATAGATGATAATCTGTCACAATGAGTTTTTCATAGAATATCAGGGGTATTGTCAGTACTAAACAACTTTCAATGTCAATTAATTCAACAAGTCAGTCTGAATATGTTAGCTCATCATGAAACATAAATTACATAAAAAAATGATTTGACAAGGTTTTGCTCAGACAGTGGTGATAATATATATATATAACAACTAGTGTGCAGCAACAGAATAAACTGCACAGTAACGTACAGCTGTCTGGATGCCTTCCTTGTGTTCTCTTAAAATTCTTAAATCGAATGTTCTGCCATTGATTCTTTCATGCAGAGACTTTAATGATGACCTCTTTTACTTTCAGTCTTACAGGAGATAAGGTGCGTGTCTCCACATGTCCACATAATAAAATTAATCTTTTTGTAAAACTGGGACATCCTGAATTCTGATGTGTTTTCTATCCCTATATATTAATAAAGGCTTCCCTTATTGTTGGATGCACTATGAATTTTGGGACTAGGTTCAGGGCACAGTTCAAACCTTTTTGTTTTGCTCGATCAGATTAATATTATCATTCAACTGGTGTCTGAATTATATGCTCATTTGAATATTCTCAACAAGCAATTAAAATCCACACATTTTCAGCCCTGTTTGATAATATTCTTTACATATCAAACAAATGCAGCAACAGGACTGAGCAATCCAGTCATGGATGAAGATGAATACAGGCAGGGGTTTTTTGCCATTGGCCTTAAAATGTTAAAGAGTTTCTTTCAGAAAATGCTGATTTTGTTCTTGTAATACCAAGACGGTAACAACCCTCTAGTTTCATGATATCATATTTCTGCATTAATGCCTATACCTTTACTCTAATTTTAAAACGGAGCTGCTTGTTTTATTACTTAGTATCTGTTTTAATGTAAAAACAGTCCAGTGTTACAATTAAAACAAGATTTTAAATAGGCTCTCAGTAGTACATGGTTGAGAAGTGTCTGGATATACATAAGGGGTGGGCGATATAACAGTATGTTACCGTTATCATGATACATTACTTAAGAAAGCATATTGTGGATTTCATCAGCCACTTCAACAACACAGATCAGCTTCATCTTTTATTGGAAAGAAGCTCAGAAGGTGGCATAGCTTTGTATGGTTAGGCTCCGGTTTTGCAAGATTGTGAGCAAAAACTATTGTAGCAAAAACTACATTGATGTACTGCATCTTTTTAGTCATGATGATATTGTGTTTGTATCTTACTGCCCACAACTAATACACAGTACATGATATTAGCATATGTACAACAGTTTTCACATCATGCATACTAATACACACAGGCAGCATAACACATCAATGGTGTTACATGTATAGAGTTTCCAAAGCTGTTGACGGAAAATGTTCACGCTACATAATGAAACAAAAGCATTCATTTTACTGTTTTAAAGATGAAGAAGATTTATGAATGTTTTATGTAGTTAGAACTAACACGAAATGTTTCAATGACAACAAGTAAGCCAGAGAAAGCTGTCATGAAGTACTTTTGCCTTTTGTTGAAAAATTCAAAACTTCGTCAGGTCTAGACTGACTCCTGGCACACATCCATGGCTCAGCCTGCACTTTCCTCTCCTCTGATCTTCGTCATATACACAAGCAGCTAAACGTCACTGCCAACCAACGCGACATGCCCTGAAGTCATACTGGAAATGAAGTCAGAGACCTTGAAAGGTTCACAACCAAAGCAATAAATGTTTGGGTCGAAGAACATGATTACCAAGGGACGCGTCATTACTAACCCTGTAAAACAATTGAAAATCTTGGTTGTTCAGAGTTCTTTTGTTTTTGTATCAATGACGAATAGCCTCTTCTGTGAACTTTTCTGTGAAATAATGACTCATGTAAAGGCTTAAGTAGCTTTTCAAACAAAAAAAAAAACTACTTTAGAAGTACCAAAGAACCAGGCCAATGAAAGTTCTCCTTCTGAAACTTCTGTGTTGTTAACTCATATAGCCCGTCGTTTTAAGCATGCTTCATGACACCATTAAAAGGACAAAATCTAAAAGGACATAATCATAAAATTTCCCATAATCCTTCTTCAAAATGTAACTTTTGCCTGCATGTAAAATGTTATCTGAGCTTGAATTATATCACAGTGCATTAGCAGGCATGGAGAAAAAAAATATTAACCAGTAATGTCTCTCCTCATATTTCCTCTCCTCATTAGAGCACCCCACCTTTCATGTAGAGCAGGACTTCTCAATAATTTGCAACCCACAGCTCACATAATCAACCACAAATGCTTCTGCAATCCAAAAGAAGCTCATCCAACCCGAACACAATAAATTTAACACAATAATCAATGTGCCTATCTTTCCTTCAACTGTACAACTGTATAATCATGTAGCACGAGAAACACCAAAAATAACCCAACAATGTGTTGTATGTATTCATGATGGATGAGCTCCAAAAGATTAAAAGGTCAAACAATGATTTCCTTTGCCAAACAGTGAAAATACAGTTAGCTAACTAGTTAGTGCATGTTTGGGCAGAGTAATGGGCAAGCATGGCCCAAATGTACAAAATTAAATCAATAATATCAGTCACATTTGAAATGGTGCATGACACTGTGTAAATAGTACAGTAAGTAAAATCAACACAAACTAAATCCTAGGAGCTTGGGAATGAAATGTAGAGACTTCCAAAGCTTCCAAATTCATTGATCTCATTTCTCCAAGGAATTAATTGTTCAAGCCACACAAACAAGCAAATCGTTTCTTTGATTAAACATCTTGCTTGGACAACTAGTTTTAATTTCCTAAATAAATTGCATCATGTACAAAATATATAGATTCGCATTGTGACTCAAAGCTGCAATGGCACGCTATAGCTGACTGCACCAAATCAATTCCCCAGTGCATGCAGGCTTGTGCTGATTTCAGATGCTGGGTTTGCATTTCAGCATGGAGCCATATGGGCCTGAGTAGAGTCGGCCCCACTGGTTAACCTCAGAGCGCTGATGATGGATTATTACTGGGAGTAGAAGACCATAGGCAAAAAAAAAAAAAAATCTGCAGTGTGTCAGCATTGCGTAAAGAGACATTTCTATTACTTTCTACTTGACAACTAAAACGGAAGCTAAGGTTAGCCCTAAGCATCTGAACTTGTTAGATCACTCGATACAGGGCTTAATGTATGCATTTCAAAACTGTGACGGCCTGCATAAAATCAATCACAAGCTGTGGAAGCAACAGAGTAGCCAATTACTTATGAAAGTCTGTAATTATACAACACAGTGTAAGTCAGTTACAACCTATGCTGTATTTACGAGCCTGGTTCCTTTCATTTTTCCACAGTTCAACGTTTCCTCCAGAGTCCAGAGTGAATTTATAACTTCCCGTTTCCTGCTGGCATCCATCAGATTCCTCAGCATTCCTCTAGATCTATTATGTACAGTCTGGGAAAACGAAGAAATTCTGCGTGAGCTCGGGTTCACTGACAAGAAGACCGTGTGTGATTTAAAAACTTTACTGACCCACAGAGACTGCTGCACTTCAGGCCAAGTTATGATCTATTCTCAGTCATAGCCGTCTGCCTAAGGCATTAACAACGTTACAGAAAAACATGAGAGCACAGGGCATTGAGAGCCAGCAAGCTTTAAAAAAAAAGGGGGGGGGGGGCATAAAATCTGGACATATGACTGCACCTTCTTTATGGGCAAGAAGGTTACTGGAAAACAACACATCCTACACTGTGATCATACACCGTTTAAAGGGCTCATTGATGAAATTTGAAAGTTTAAAGTACACTGTTCTCTTCTCAGGTAGAAACTTCGCCACTGCCTTGCTTTGTACTAATAATGATTGCGAATAAACACTGAGCTGTTTCTGGAAATAAACTGTCATTGTGGTCTTCCAAACTGATTCAGACAGATGAAAGAAGTGGCTAAGGATTATTTTTACCTTTTAAATGTCTGTGTTTTTTCTTTACACACACTATAAGGCTAAAAGTATTGGGACAGACCCATTTTTCTGGGTTTGGGCCAGGCCCCTTACTTCCAGTGAAGGACAATCTTAATGCTTCAGCAGACCAAGACATTTTAAACAACGCTATGCCTCCAACTTTGTGGACACAGTTTGGAGAAGAATCTTTTCTATTCCAGCATGACTGTGACCCAGTGCACAAAGCAAGCTCCATAAAGACATGGCTGGATGAGTTCAGTGTGGAAGAACTTGATTGACCCTCAAAGAGTCCTGACCTCAACCCCATCCAACACCTTTGGGATGAACTGGAACGGAGATTGTGAACCAGACCTTCTAATCCAACATCAGTGTCTGACCTCATAAATGCTCTACAGAATGAACAGCTACAAATTCCCACAGAAACACTCCAAACTCTTGTGGAAAGTCTTCCAGGAAGAGTGGAAGGTGATACAGCTGCAAAGTATGTGTATTTGAATGCAAGTCCCTACAATACAGAGCAAAAAATCATAATACATCATAATATCTTAAATTCTATCAGATAAAGGATGGAAAATGGAGAAAGATAGACCTGCAGCTGTTTTTGTTACATGACCCTAGACAAACATTATCAAAAAAAAAGCAGGAAAACAGTGGGATGGATATTTTCTGTCACCCACTAACCACTAATTTATAGCTAAAAAGTTTTATGTTCAAATTTTAGGCCAGAGTATGTCAATAAACTGAATTTAAATAAGAAGCAAATAAGATATTTTACTTGTAAATGCACTGCTCAGCTGCACATTTGACTGCTTTTGGCAGCGAAAGCTGCTGCATGGCCCATCTGCTCTGGACTTTGGGAAATGAGGAAAAATGTGACCAGCAGTTGATAGTGTGTGCAGGTGTTCTAGAATTAAAAACTCAGGATCACATCTGTTCTACTCAGAGATGAACCTGATAAAAACACACATTTGCAAAAAACCAGTAACACACACACGCACACCCACCCACCCGCACCCACCCCCACAACCGCTGAGTATAGTGAAGGAGTAACTCAAATATTTCCTTATCCCTCTTGATGAAATATTTATCAGTAACCAAGCATACTGTTATCTTATCTACCGGTGTCACAAATGGCCCAAAACAAACCCAAACAAAAGAAATAAACCAAAGAAAAGAAACAAACAAACACTATGTCATTAATCTTTGTAAATTTAAGAAAAAATTGCATCTGTTCTCAGTTTTTCTCATCTGTTCTAACCCAGTGGCTAGTTCAAATACTCAAAAAACATCAATGTGTTATTGTCTGGCTCATTTCTTTAATTTTTTTCAAGCCAGAAACCTTTTCTAAAGCTTCTACCCAAACCAGAACTGACATTAGAACACCAATCTTTCAATTTACTGGTGGCTTTTTCTGCTTTTTGCTCGTCTCGTTTAGTTGTCTCAGACAGGATGGCTGTCTCGTCTGCTCAAATTCAATATCAGCACCAAGGCAAGAAACGTGGAAAACATATCTGTTTATCTGATCTCAGATAAATAAAGAAAGAAAGAAAAAAAGAAACAGAAATACTCCCAGATTGAAGAGAATCCAGAGAAACAGATGAATGATATGTGGAGGGCCAGTGAAAGTGTAGGCTGTGTGTTACCTACGTCCTGTTGTGTTTGTTAGTTATTCTGTTTGTTCTCATGTTTATTCAGAGGTTCTGAAAGGGGGTTGGGGATTTTAGAGCCGAGTTGTGTTCGAGGACGGTGCCACCAGAAGCCAAACGCTAATGAAACACAGATGGTCACTGGGCACACAGGGCAGGTCTCGCTTTCCTCACCGTTAACCAAGACTGACAACATGCACACGCAACACGTACACACACACACACACACACACACACACACACACATGTTTGTCATTAAAACCTTTAGATAGACGACTGAAATAAAATAACCATTTGATGAATTATAAGAAGACCTCGATCAAATATCTTTCGTTCTGCACCTCAAGTAGAAATGACTTTGCTTCACATTACAGAAACAAATGAACATCCGTAACAAAGGGCCCACTGGAGAGTCTGGACTAAAAGCTGTGAAGCGCTGTGGAATTACAAGGCAACATTTTTTTCTTTTATAGCTGCCTATGGTATATTTAATAAGACGAACACTGATGTGTTATGAGGAGAATACCTCACTGCCGGCGGAAACAATCATATTCTTTAAAAGCACTCATTCGTTTTTATCACGTATTGTATATAGAAGGAACACCGACAAGCTTATTTGCCAAAAGGCAGAAAAGACTGTCATAAGTTGCTACAAAAAAGGACATATTAAAAAGATGAGGCAGGGCTGTAGGGTTCTCTGTATATGAATGATCTGTTGTGACAAATATTTTTGCTATATTCACACCAAAAATCAGTCCTTATGGTTTACACGAGAGCAACAATGCTATACGACCAGCAAAGCCGATAAAACAAAGCACAACTAGAAATCTGCTGTATCACAGACGCAGTATCCTACATTATATGGAAAATGATCTCTGTTGCGATTGGTTATGCATTCTGTTCCAGTCAAAAAGTAGTGTGGGCTGAAACACTACTTGAAATTTCAACATAAATGGCTGGAGCTGAACTGATATTGGCTGAATAGGTGGACATGCAAAAGAATGTTGTGATATCACAAAACCAACTATTTCAATGGAGTTTGTTAAATTTCTATACATAAACAAGAAGACAGCTCACATACCAAAGCGAAGGAAATTTAGTTTCAATGCTATAGCATCTTTAAATGTTCTGTTCATGACTTTTAGCTACTGGATCTTCTAACACAAGACAGTCCCCAAAACTTCCTTCATGTTCATCCCTTGAATATGAGCATGCTTTGATGTAATACATAGCCATCTCCTGCTCAGGTACTTATGTATCTGCTGCTGACTTCAAAGCTTTCCCAAGCAGCCAAAGGGTTACAATCAAAGAAATGACAGCCTGTTGAAAGAAACTAGGTACTAAATGAATGTCTTGTATCCCATTATAGGTGCTTTTGTTTATCTGTGACCAGGGACGCAATCACCCTGTCATTTAGCCTTTGAAAATCAGCCTGTATTTCATTTATCAATTACTAAGAGAAATGTCAACATTGCCTTTAATGAGGTTGTCGCAAACTAACACAAGTCTGCAATTCCACGCAGGGCAAGGTAGGAAAGCAGGCTAAAATTAGATGTGCTGCTGTCAAGGATATTAAGGAGATGAGACAAATTCCTGCAACGGTAGACAAAGTAAACACAGAGTTTAAACATTCCAAACCACAAAAGGCTCTTTACAGATATAAAAAAGAAACTGAATTCTAAACTATAAGTTGATGAATTATGTATAAGCGCACCTACGCTCTATGAATAAACATGCAAAACACTGGAGCTGGATTTGCAGGGATACATCATTCCACATTTACTTTGCTAATTAAACTTGAACAAAAATGATGATGGAGCACATTCAGCCCACACTGTTTTGATGAAAACAACGAATTACAAACTCGTAACTTGAGCCTCAGGCGTCTATCTTCAAAGCTCAGCGACCTTGTATCACATTTTCAAAGATGTGTGCCGGAAATTGCTATTGCTTGGAGCCTTGTTTCTAATCTAGTCATATTAAAGGTGTTCAGTAAAGACTTTTGGGCTGTCTAGTAGAGGAACAAGCAAAACGTGAAGTAGCTTTAAATGTAACAGACATAATAACAGCATTAAAGTGGAAAAAAAGCAGTAAACCCTTCAGGATCAATTCTGTGCTTTGCTTCTTAACCACTTCTCACTGAAATTTTGCCATTTTTTCTGCTTAGAATCAAGACTGAGTACAGACACAACTGGCATTTGAAGCAGACAACCCCTCCCAACAGTCTGTGATCTTTTGCAATTAGATCTGCTTTAAGTCAAACAAATGCAGCTGTTACACAGGCATTAAAAATAAAAAGACTATGTTTTTTGACTAGGGGCGATCATGAATTGTTAGGGGTAATTCCTTTACAGCCAAATTGGTTGATGGATGATGTTCATTGGTCTAAAAGAATTCACGAAACACACTACTACTACCACACAAGTATATACTATTCAAACTGTAAAATAATAACATTACCTTAGAGGGTCAAACTGGCATATTAAATGTATTACAAACTCAAATAAACAAATACAGTGCGGGAAATAATTATTTGATCCTCTGCTAAATTTAAGTTTGCTGACTTACAGATAAATGAACTAATTCATGAGGTAGTTTTAATTTTTATGGAGAGAGACAGAATATCAACCGAAAATCAGGAAAAAACATTTTTTTGTCAGCAAACATACAAATTCAGCAGGGTGTCACACCCCCAGTGAGTAGCCGTTAGAGGCCGCTGTTGTGTAAGGACTTTTAGTCTGACTGGGGGTGTGGCATCATTCCTGGCCAGGCAGAGTAGAGAGAGCTCGGCTGGTCAGGAATGAAATACTAATGATGTGCAGGTGTTTGGCTTCTGTCTTTCTGTTTAAAAGCCTGCTTTCTGTTCTATTCCTTTGTCTGTTTTCCATCAGAGCAGCCTTGGTTTGATGTTCTTT
This sequence comes from Brachyalestes nurse, assembly GCA_037974405.1. NCBI lineage: Eukaryota > Metazoa > Chordata > Actinopteri > Characiformes > Alestidae > Brachyalestes > Brachyalestes nurse. The sequence continues at coordinate 13,713,947 of JBBPCY010000013.1, forward strand.
CAAGTTCCTATTTGTTCATGTTTTTGGCCATTGTGCCCTTTGTTTTGCTTCTTTAAAAATAAAACAAAGAAAGTGAAAACCTAATGGAAATCTGCGTTTGCGCCTCCTGCCTGGGCGAGCCTAGCCCAGGTGTTGAAACCTGTTGATCCTGATTTTGTCTCTTAATGATTTTTCCTGCTTTCATTTATTCATTTTCTGTAACCACTTAATCATTACTAGGGTTGCAGGTACCTGAAGCCTATCCCGGGGTCTACATACACACCATTCACTCACACCTTAGAATCCTCAATTCAGAATCCCCCAGTTCATCTGACACACATGTCTTTAGACTGTGGGAGAAACCAGAGACCCCAGAGGAAACCCACGCCACCACAAGGAGACCATGAAAGACCAGGACCTGTTTTCAAACCCCCAATCCTGGAGGTGTGAAACAATAGTGGTACCCACTGCGCCACCATGGGGCTGCCTGATTTCAACCATAACTATTTATGATATAGGCCCTCCATCCCTCTGTACCGCTAAACTCTTAGCTGATGTTCCACTTATAGCCTGTTCTTAAAGGAGATCAATACTGTGACGTAAGACACAGGGCCATTTAACTGTACTTATTACTGCTCCACACCTCACTTTAGCTGATGTGGTCAATGCCGTTTGGCAAATTGAATCCAGCCAGTCAGAGCCTGTACTTGATGTAAGTCCTCAGAATGGACAGCCGTTAGTTTCCATTAAGGTCCTTTTATTAACAGACCAGAACATTTCCAATTACACTTCCACAAATGTGTGTGTCCACCTTCTACCGTCTGATTACAGCTAAAACCACCTGAGGGGATGCGAAACTTAAGTGGAAAGGTCATGTCAACTGCTGCCTATAAATGGTAGCCTGAACAAGAAACTGGAAAAAGCACAAGGACACACAGAATTTTGCACGATGTGACATTGGAGCTTTGAAAATAGAGTTAGTAAAGTTTTTTATTTTACTACTACACTTATTGGGGTACTGTAAGCCATTGCTTCACTAACTAATTATCACACCATGTAATATAGATATCAGATCAGACAAATATAACACCATGCTACTGTTGCTGTGAAATAAGCTTCTCTGGCAACTTCATAAATATCTTCAGTACTGCTCGAACAATGAATACCTGCGTGTCATGAAGATAAGATTACGATCCATTTTACCCCCCTAGACATACCAGAAACTTTGTAACCTTCTGAGTACCAGTGGGGTCAGAAATGACGTATTCTTTAGGTATTCCTCAGCAGAAGTCAGCCAAAAC
>JBBPCY010000013.1:13716229-13735007 GCA_037974405.1 Brachyalestes nurse
CCCCCCCCCCCCCCCCCCCCCCCCCCCCCCCCCCCCCCCCCCCCCCCCCCCCCTACCCTCGATATTTGGTCATTAACAAAACATTTTTATTAAATGTTTCTTGACGGACAGTTGCAAGGCAAATAATCTAGTGATCACAAAAACAATAACTTCACACAGGCTGCTAAGCCTGACCCAGGCATGTTTAGTGAGGAGAGCTAACTGCACTAAATCATGTGTATATTTTTCAAGGTATGTTGACAAACTGCTCTATATTCCACTTTCACATGCAAAAGATTTTCATTTATAAACGGCACGCATTTAAGCATTTAGTTTTCTACAACATCGTCCTGAGCAACTCTGTCTTTAAGCATGATGATGCTTCTGGGGAGTGAGAGAGTGGCGACCTCCAACCCGAGACACAGAGATTTCCTCAGACACAGAAACAGATGACAACGTATCTGTTAAAGTCTTTAATAATTTTGCCCTGTGGCTGATGGTTTCCGTATTTAATGCATGCTATTACTAGGCAATTGTAGGCTACTCATTTAATGACAAGGTAACTGTAGGCTACTTTGTATCTCAAAGTTGGTATAACATGATAATGTATGTTCCACCGCAGCAACACAGGGCTGCCCATAAATGCGCATGTCTATTAATCTGTCTTAATATGCGCCAACATCGGACGATTATGTACAAATGGCCAAATATCAGCTCGACTGATAATCAGTCCACCTCTAGTCTTGTGTAAAGTCTTTCCAAAAAGGGGTGCAAATTCTCTATAAACATCCTTGATTTTGGAAGAAATGTTGGAAAAGCAGGTGTGTGATCTTTTCAAAAGCATATCGCACTTGATCTACTCAGATATCAGAGTACATACAGTACATACCTAGTCTGGTGTAACCATGCAAACAGAGAGGAGTATCTATTTTCTGCTGAGCAGCTGTTTGCAGATGTTTGACCCACTTCTGAGGGCCCTGTCCGAAGTGCTGCTTCTGAACAGGTAAGCTAAAAATGAATAAGCCTGTATAACATGGTGAAACATATCTGCCTAAGCACATCATCACGGGTTTCTTAAGTTCTCTTTGGGTGTGGTGCACGGCTCCATTGCTGAGTGGACACTGGGACTCGCGTGTAGCTGCTACCCTGCGCTCTGTGACAGCTGCTCTCACAGTAGTGGTCAGCAAATCATTATGCTTGTTCTGTTTGCCCTGTTTATCAGTGTAAACACCAGACGGGCCAGAACTGAACCAGGGCCAGACGCATGGCCCTCTGCTTCCTCAGCAAGCAACAAGGGAAACAAAATCAATTAGCAGCCGCAGTGAGAAGGAAAGCAAGGAGCCCTGAATCAGGCGGGTTGTGCTCGCGCACAAAAACATGAAGTATGTGATGGTACTCCCACTCGCTCACTCTTCCTTTTAGGTCCAAATTGAAGTACAAATGGAGTGCAAGCTGACAAAGTACCCAACAAAGTGCTCAAGAGCTCTCGATCAGCACTGCTTCGTTATGAGGTATGACTGTGTCCCTATAGTGCACTTCAAACACATCAGAGTGTTTGGGCCGAAGCAATGGGACTGCACAACAGTGCTGCAGGAGAGGCACGGCTGAAACACAGGAGCACTTGAGATGGACGTGCAGCAGGCAGGGACAGAGAATGACGGGTATTAGTGAGGGAGTAGAGTGCCACTAAAGCATTATTATTCAGGGCTCCTGAAAGCAAGCGTGACATTCATCAAAGCCCACTGGATGCACTCTTGTGATGTGGTCTTTGATTATCCTCTCACACTTTCATATTTTCAGATTTATCTTGTCAGGAAAAAGGGTCAAACATATGTCCCCACACAGTTTTCATGGTCACTTTACACGGTTCACATATCCCATATGCTTTTTATGTGTGTATATATTGTCTGTGTTATCCATTTTTCAGCCCCACTTACCATAGTCACACACTGCAGTTTACAATTACAGACTATAGCTTGTTTCTCTAGATAATGCAGTATTTGTTACTTCACCCTCTTCACCAATCTAGAGGAACCCCTCAGGACCACCAGTAAGCAGTAGTGGCATGTTAGAGTGATTTTATGCTGGATGGGTGAAAAACAATGGGGATATGTTCACTACACTAGGGGGTTGATTGCTGAGTTGATTGTCACAAAAAGTACAAAGTCTATACTATTGAGTTCTTGGCTGTATTCAGCAGCATTTAGCAGGCCACTACCTTTAACTTTGAACTTCATATTGATCAATATTACATGCCTTTTGTCTATGATTTAAAACATCTGCACCGGAAATGTATTAAATTTGCACTAAATTGTTGGATGAGGTTGAGGTCAGGGCTCTGTGTGGGCCAGTCAAGTTCTTCCATACTGAACTCATCCAAATTGTGTCCACAAAGTTGGAAGCATGCCATTGTCCAAAATGTCTTGGGAGGCTGAAGCATTAGAACATTGTCGTCACTGGAAATAAGGAGCCTAGCCCAAATCCTGAAAAACAGCTGTGTCCCAATACTTTTGTCCATATAGTGTATATTCATGTTTCAGGTAGCATGCTACTCGTGAGAAACAGCAGAGAGAGGACTTGAAAGTACACCTGTGTTCTGAAAATGTGAAAACTGATAGATAATGTCGGTTTATAACACCTTCTGACAGCAGCATTAACAGAATATCATACACAACCTGGATCAGCTCCAATCATGATCCCTAGTTTTCCTTTTTGTCCAAAAAACATACAAAAACAAACAGGCATCTTCCTATCACAGACCAAGTCCCATAACACTGCACTCTTAAAGATCCAATATTTTTATCTTGGACGAGATACACTACTAATGGTAATATATTTTGGATAAACTAATAAATGTATGGCAATGTACAGTTTGCCACTTTTTCAAGTTGCTTCTAAACCCTTGGCTGCTCTGTCTAGAAATGTATGAGTGCAGTTCTAATTACAAATTAGGACACATAAGTGTCAAATTGAAAGACATGCTTACAAAGGCCCTTTATGCACACACATTGCTCATTTTTGAGACTGGTGGTTAGTGAAAAGTACTTTGCCTGAGAGTGCGAAATGAGTTCAGCAAAAATTTGCATGTTTGACCTTTTACCATTTCACTTGTGCTGCTTAACTTTCTCTACACTTTTATAATAAACAGAACGTATTTTAAAGTGTCGATTAATTTGCATTACAAAGTGCAAAATGAACACAAATGTAGCATTTGTGCCAATGTCTGAATAATGCAATACATAGAGCTGCCATTGAGTTATGCATGAAACGAAGAAATAACATCACTGTCATATCAAAACCTCACCTCATCGAAAACACATCAATTCTTGATAACACCAGCTGCTCTTCACATTGTGCAAACATTAAAAAAAAGAAAATAACCTAAACATTACCTAATTACCTAATATAATTACCTATTACCTAATATATACTATATTATATTACATATTACTATATTTTTATTACTATATTATTATAAAGTTTGATTATTTACATTAAAAGAACGTTTTTTCATTCTGTAGTTTTTGAGCTACTAACAGTAGGTTCTTTTTTCTGACTACTTCTAGTCATTCTAGTCAGCTTCTAATTTAAAATATGAATGAAGGAGTAAGCATGACCAATTGAAATGCTGCTTTGTGCTAATACTTATAACGGAGCTCGCAAACTACATTTAAAATGATTATTTTGACATACATTCAGAGTCTCTTGACTTTACTGCTCTCAATGACTTTGAACACGTTTCTGTGACAAAGAGTCAGACTCAGTTAAACCAAACTTGGGTGTAAGAAGCGGGTTGCCTGGCCACCACAAAGCCTCCTGTGAAAACTGGGTTCCTCCATTTCTGCTTACAGTGCACAAAACTGTCTCCTCGATGATCTATTGCTTAGGAGAAGGACCAAGCTTTGCCCATTCATTTTGCTCTCAACCTGTTCCACAAAACATCCATAAAATATAGGTTAGGAATGAGACACTATATATAGACTTCCATATAGACACAGTCTCGAAATGACAGTCAACACAGAGACCAGAGGATCATTACTGACATAAACAAAGTCGCTTCAGTGGGTGATGCCATTTTGTCACTAATTAATGTGGACATAATTAACACTGTCAAACTAAAGCCTAGTTTCAGGATTAAGAGACCAATAGAAAAGAATAAAATCAAATTTTCTTTTTTTCACATTTCTTTTGTGAGCATTTGTTTTGTTTGTGACGACACTACTAGTGTTACTACTGTCGCTTCTAATAATAAAAAATAGTAGTAGTATTAATAACAATAACGACAACAACAAAAATATTATTATTATTATTATTATTACTACTACTACTACTACTACTACTACTACTACTACTAATAATAATAATAATAATAATAATAATAATAAATATGTAACTGGAATATGCATGAACAAAAACAGGGCTAAATAAAATGCAAATATCTTCAAGCTCCTTTCCTTTAGACAATAATACTTAACATCACAGGATAAATGTCCAATGAAAAAGTCACTTTTAGGAGAAACGGATCCAGGCACTTAAGCACAGTAAAGGTACTGTGTAAAATCCTAAAGACCAACTGTCTAAAACCTCTAGAGTGAGTGGAGTCACACTTGTATGGAGTTAAGTGAAGGTGAAGAACACTTCATTTCACAGGCTGCTGACCTGGCACCATATTTCATGACGGATTTAAATAAAAACCAGCAGCACGTCACTAATGGGTCAGTGCTAGAAAACGCTCACTTTCATTTCAGATGAAATGAAGGCTTTGATGTCCCATTACCTCTCGTAGGTGATCCAGAGTAAAGAAGTAGATAAAGATGTACTGGAACCAGAGAAAAGCAAGAATAAAATTTATTTTTTAATGTATGTTCCGCTGTAGCATTTCAGAGAAAAAACAAACATGTGAACTTTACAACAAGAAAGAAGAAAAGTGGTTCTGCAGGGTACCAGTACCAGGAATAAGTGTAGAGTTACTTCAGATGTGTAGGTTCTCCAGATAGAGAGATGATTCAAGGTCCAGCTGAAAATCTTTTTAAAGAACCTTATTTCTCTGTCGTACCTCAAAATAATGCTACGCCATTCACATGCATGAGAAGAGTGCAAGAGTTTTTGGGGTTCTCTTTGTGCTTGATAATCATGTATGTACAGAATTTAAAGATGAAGAACATTCTATGACATTTTAAAATTGAGTGGCTCATTAAAACCAAAATAAAAGCAAAAAATTATAACAAAATATTCCAGGCGTTCAAAGGCCATAAGCCTGTATCACTGAGGATCAGTGGATGTGATACATAAAGTACACTTCAATTAGAAAATGGACCAACTTAACTGTCATTCTTTATACAGCCATGGAAAAAATAAGAGACCGCGTCATTTTTTTCCTGGTTCTTGCTTTTGAAATTTGTGGGAGTGTGTCTGTGTAAAATCTGCATGTCACTATTGTTTCATACACTATTGACCACACTTGATTCAAAATTCCTAACAAAAAAATGTTTGGAGAAACTAAAAAAATAATACATATAAATAATTTATTATACCTTGGAAATGTTAAAATCAACACGCTTACATTATTTTACAACTGCAACAATTAAAACAGTGATATTAAGAGCAGAGTGTGTGTGTGACTCTGTTTCATCCATCAGAAACTGAGTCAGGAGTGAAGCTGCTGGAATACAGCACATAGAAAAGCTGCTCTACAAACACTACTGCACTCACCACACATATGGAGGCGTTTCTTATTTTCTACACAGCTCACACTGCAGTAGTTCAGAAAAGAATACCAACCTGTGCATTTTACACACACACTGCCACAAATTGTACAAACAGTGAACAGAAAAAAAGGGAAAAGTGGTGTCATTTTTTTTCATGGCTATAGGATCATTCTTCTCACTCCAAGTTAAGTAGCGAGCTTTTAACCACCTACCTGTCCTTTTCCTTTTTTGCTTTGGCTGGAGAGAGAAAATGACCATTAGTGCGCCCATGCTGCCCCTTCTCGATCTGCTCAGTGGTCCAGAAGTCCTGTTGAGGTACCGTTCACTTCAGAGAACCCTGCACCTTTCTCACCACAAGACTAAAGTCTTCTTTGTTAGCCCTCCCCCTCCTCCTGGCTCAGCGGGACTGAGTTGTATGGACACTACGCGAAGGCTGCGAGCTCTGACAAGCTGATAAACGTCTGTTTTCCTTCCATGGAACGCTCCTTCAACTTTGGCTCACTTGAGAAACTAGATAAATGACGCTGTGCATGCCTTCTGTTAGCGCTGACTGTTGCACGCTGTTCTAGTGTGTCCCCACTCTTTCAGAGGAGCGGGAGAGAGAGAGAGAGAGAGAGAGAGGAGGGAGAGCAGGAGGAGGAGGAGGAGGAGGAGGAGGAGGAGGAGGAGGAGGGGGAGAGAAAGGTACAGAGGAGAGTCACCAGCTACAAATGTATGATCAGATGAACTGTCCATGTCTGACACCAAACACACTCCAGATTGCAGCTGATAATAAACACCACTCTGACACGAGCACCATTTTAAATTAAGCACAGTAATCATGTAGGAGCAATGCAAGTCTACATTATTTAAAATTCATAAGCAATTTCTCAACCCAAGGGCTTTAAAGCACAGAGTCTGCATCATTTAAATCAGTGCTATTCAACTTCTGACAACCTTCATTTGCAATTCTGCTCAGCCACTTCTCCTGATAGAAACGCAAGAAGCCGATATTAAAGAGAACCAAAGAAAAAGTACTGGAATCCCTAAACAGGCACGGATGACTATCTTGTGGCTTTTTAATCAAAAGCTGTGAGACATCCAACTTTTCTTCTGAATCACGATAGAGCTAACAGCCTGGTAATTGGAATCTAGCAAAAAAACAAGGTAGCAAGAGTTTACACCCCAGTTTTCTCTATTCGTATTTGACAGAGTGAATGCTTTTAAATCCTTAAACAAAGGGCACTGCTTGATATAAACGAAAAATAAATTAATAAAAAAGGTTATCAAACATGTGAATCACAAGTGTGACTCAATGCTGACAGGATGCTCCTTTTGTTGAAAACAATATTTCATTACTGTCAAAAAAGAAAAAGAAAAAACATGCATCTCCAAAAAACCTTACAGGTGAAGGCAAAACATTCTCAAATTTTAATGAAAAAAAAAAAAAAAGAAAAAAACAGATAGCTATATCTATATCTAGCTTTCTATAGAACCTTCTATGGAAACCTTTATATAGCTTTAATACTATAGCTTATAATATTTAATTCTATAGCTTTTAGACAGCTTCCAGTGCAGCTGGATGATACTTGTTACTATATTCACTTTAATAACAGTTGTGATCAGCAATAATACCAGCAGCTGTGACTTTATAGATGTTACAACTGATGACATTACATTAGATATAGAAACGCCATTGTCACTGCCTTTTGAACGTATTTTGGTTTTACTTCAAATGAAAGAAGAGAACCTGTTTCCAGCAGGCAATTGTCAGCAAAGGACACACGGAGATGTTCGCGCATACCTGCTTAAGGATGCAACTGAAGAAGAAGTCGTCTCACCAAACTGGTAGAACAGCAATGAGAGCTGCCAGTGCAAAGGTGCATGTGTATACATGTGTGATGAGCTGAGCGGGTATTCAGCACTGCAGTACACATTTCGTCAAGAAGCCCATGGCTAAGCAAAAGAAGTATAAACTGAATCTGGGACACTTAATATGTTCCCGCTTTTCAGAGTGGCAGCAATGCCACACCTGTTTTATTCACTTGTTAAGTTCCAGCATTTTAAAATAAAGAATTAAACGATGTTTACAAACTTGCCTTTGCTTATTTTTTAAAAAGTTTTAACTCCTGACAGATAGAAAAGAAAAAAGTTTCTTTCATCAGAATGGATTACTTTCAAATGTTGAAAAGTTATTACAGGGAGTGTATCACATAACAACTGATTCAGGAAGCAACGTTATACGAAACACTACAGGATAGTTTCCCCTCGTACAGCGTGAGCATTTACTGCATGTGAAATATCAGCATTGGGTCATGTATCAAGTCATGTATCAGTTTTTAAAAATATGACATGTTCATTCATGTTTCCTTTGGTTAAAAGTGTTTTCTCTCTGATCTTTCATGAATACAATAGTCCAGTCCCTTTCTTACTGTGTAGTCATGAACAATGACCTTAGCTGAAGCTAGAGAGACCTGAAGTTCCTTGTATGTCCTTTCAGAACATGATGGTGACTTATTAGAAGAGTTGCTTCTGTGCCCCTGGGGAAGATGTGGCAGGCTGGCCACTCCTGGGAAGATTTACCAATATGGTACTTAATTTGTCATCATTACTCTGTATGATTTGATTATGTACTAGAAACTCATATATTCATTCATCTTCTGTAACTATTTAGTCCTTACTAGGGTTGTGGGCACCCGGAGCACCAGCCCACTGCATGCTGGATGCATTTTCTGCTAAAGTAAGTTGAATAATAATTTAAGAATGTGTTTTGTTTTTAAGAAGGTTCTCTTTTTCACAGTGAACGATGTTTGATCTTTACACAAAACGTAATTTTTAAATGCATGCAATAATGGGAAAAAATCAGCAGCGTGTATTTTTTTCATGGCACCCACATTATTAATTAATACAGAATGAAAGTGACCATTTTGTCATACGTGAACACACCACAGCACACAGTGTGAACACGAAATTCTTCCTCTACATTTAACCCATTCACCAAGTGAAGAAGCGGGCAGCCAGGAACACAGAGATTGGGGAGCAGTGTGTGGGGACAGTATCTTGCTCAAGGGAACCTCAGAGGTGCTTAGCAGTCTTGGGATTCAAACCCACGACTTCTTGATCGCAGGGTGAACCGGTATGAATGAAATGATTAGAAGGTGCATTTGGATGCCTACAATGTACACAATGGGTTACACATAGGAAAAGTGTAAAATAAGGAGGACTGCTACATGCAAACAAAGGAACTAACTGCATGTAAGACAGTCCTCTGTTTTAGAGGTGCTGTACAGTGTTAGAAATGCACTGACGGTTTTATATTTCAGTGCCTGTCTTTCCTAATTTTAGCTGAAAGTTCAGGTGTTAAAAAGGCTTTAACAGACACAAAACTATCCCAATGTATCTATCTGCCTATAAAAGGAAGATTAATATATTTGACCAATTGTGTGCACTATTTCACGCTACAGCTATACAGCCCAGCCGTCTTAATATTCCAGCAGGAAAGGTAACCAAATTTAGCACGGGTACTCAGGTATGGTATGACTCACTTGGCAGAATGACGATTGGAAGTAAAGACAAAATGCAGGATCACGAATTTGTAACCATAATGCATAGCCCAGTGGTCAAAAATGCCATCATTTTACTTCCTCTGCCAAACTCTATATGACAGTAAACTGATCACAAACCACAAGTCCTGGATTACTCAGAATGCAAACAAGTACCTGAGAGGCTCAGTCAGTGGGAAATTATATTTTCTGTGAAACAGGAGTGCCTCCTTTATCCTGAATATAAGCTGGTAGTTTATAAGCTTAGTGAGTCAGAGATTTGCACCAGAGAAGCGAGAGTCACGGTAGCTTTCTACTCAATCCAAGGCAAACTCACAGAGGCTTATGCCTCCCAGTAGTGTCATTTAACCACACTTTTAATATTAAAGGTGCCAAAAACTGTTGTTTGAAGTGAAGTAAATAAAATAAAACACAAACTTATGTATGTAATATATAAGAGCGAAGAACTACAGCAAAATGCACAGGGTCTATATCGACAAAAGGTTATTGCTGGAATTATAAACTAAGAGCAAGGAGAGAAAGAAGCTTTGGTCAAATTGCAAATCAATTGTAAATATGGAAAATAATGGCTTGTTTGTAATAGGCTTAAAAGCTTCATGAGCTTTCAAACTATGGAAAATATAAGCAAGCATCTGAATGCAAAGGGCCATATCACCCAGGTCTCCTTGTGGTGAATGCAAAGGGCCATATCACCCAGGTCTCCTTGTGGAATAATTGTGGGTAAACCTAAACCAAACACAATCTTAAAATACTTCATTGTTGTTAAGCATTGCATTACACTGATGAAATACACTATATGGAAAAAAGTATTGGGGTGCCTGACCATTACAACAACAGGGACTTTAATGAAACTGCATTCAAATATATAGACTTTAATATGGAGTCTGTCCCCCCTTTGCAGCTATAACAGCTTCCACTCTTCTTGGAAAGCCTTTCCGCAAGATTTTGAAGTGATTCTGTGGGAATTCATTCAGTAGAGGATTTATGAGGCAAGACACAGATGTTGGATCAGAAGGTCTGGCTCACAATCTCCGTTTTAGTTCATCCCAAAGGTGATGGATAGGGTTGAGGTCAGGACTCTGTGTGGGTCAATCAAGCTCTTCCACACCAAACTCACCCAGTCGTGTCTTTATGGAGCTTGGAGAACAGTCATGCTGGAATAGAAAACTGTGTCCACAAAGTTGGAAGCATGGCATTGTCCAAAATGTCTTGGTATGCTTGATTTTATACACCTGCGGCATTGGGAATGATTGAAACACCTGAATTCAATAATTAAGACGTCCCAACACTTTTGTACATATAGAGTACATCTAATAATCCGCTACAGTGCTTTGGAAACATCTAGATTAGACACATTCAGAAATAATGTAAATATACAGACTTCCTTCTGCTGGTTTATAGATCAGTTCTGTTTCTAGGCGTTAGCATACGTCTCATTTTATAGAATCTTGAACAAAGAACATTTAGTTTCACATTTTCACACATTTTCACATTTTAGACTAAAATGACCAGAAGGTGGATATAAGAAGTCCCAATGGAGGTCTATAAGGAACTGGAGTAATTTTACTTTTTGTTTTGTTTTCTGCTCATTCTGTCCTCTGGTAACAAAAGGAATCATTATTTCATTAAGGTAACAAACCTAGCACTTGAGTGTGGCAGGACATTCCGCCCTCACTTGCTCATTAATACAGTTTATCTCATCTTGTGCACAGCACATGCCCTGCTATACTTCAATACAACTCTGCTTGGTTGAATCCAATCCTTTTTTCGTAGTCCTGGGGCTGTCTACAAGTTCGTGGGATGGAGTAGCTCCTCCAGAAAAGGCTGAATTGAGAGCTTTTCAGTACTGTTGTTTTATCATTATTAATAGAATACTTTTATTAATTAATACCGTTACATTAATGATAAACACAGTTACATTTACCCATAAAGACTGGAATAACTTAGGATAACAACTGTAAGCATTCATTTGTGTTAGTCGCACTCAACACTTTGGGCAAAAACAATGTAGATCATTTATCAATGCAAAGGGAATGAATCCTGTGATTAATCTGGGTAATTTTAGCAGGCACAGTAAAAACAACTGACTTTTGCAAGGTCAGTACTTATGGGGCGTATGGGGGACAAAACAAGGAAAATTCTGACACGGCAGTAGCGCCACTTAGTGGAGAAGTGTGGGTAGCAAAACTGGCAGTTCTTGGAGTCACCACACGGGGGCAGCAGGAGATAAGATTTGAGATGCTTTAGAAGCTCTGGATCTCAGACACAAGCTGGAGTCGTATTGCCCTTACGCTGCCCTTTCAGCTTCATACATGCAGGATAACAGAAGAAAACACAAAATAACTATATTATGATCAAAGCACTGACTTTGAATCATAGGTACTATAGCGACACAGCCTGGCTCGACAAACCATCTGTCTTCTGGAAACTAACATCTTTACAAAGCCTTTGGACCAGCTGAAATTAAAGCGGAGACATTCATTCATGCAAACAGAGTTTGTCTTAAAGCTCTCGGTCTCATGTAGCGTAAAAGCCTTTTGTCTGACTCAAATTCCATACAAATCTGCCAGGTCTCTGTTACAAAGAGTGCCAGTGCTGTCCTTGGACAGGTTCTATTAAAATCTATCAACTGTGATCATCATCACACAAGATGTTATTTAAGAAACAGAATATCTTTTATACAAGTCTACAAAGGAGTAACAGTTCCACTAAAGGATTTTTTTCTTTGGGGTCACAATGTTTATATAATAGAAGTAATGTGTACAGAATTTAAAATAAGCTGAATTCTGAAGACACTGACAAATACAAAATCCTATGGATACTTAATTCATATGAATTTCTTCTAATGTTGGTTTGTTTGAGCAAATAAATGCTGGCTGCACAGATAAACATCTCTAAAAAGAATCAAAATCTCAAGTGGTCTATAGCTATTGCACAGCAGTGTGCAGTTTTGTGTAAACATCCGCATGATAAAGGCCTTAAAGACATCAGGAGGAAGACTGAAACTATACTATGCATGGATCTAGGTTAAGAAAAGGACACCTCAAATATTAGCACTGCCTGCCAACTGGGCCACGCAGCAGGAGCCAAGGACAGGTAGTCCATGGTATGCCATCATGCAGCATCTCTGCTAATGAACATAATCACCTGGTGTTTGTTATTAAGGCCAAACCAAGACAATAGCATTTAAAGAACCAGCTGGTAAAATCAACACTGACTTACAAGACACAGTGTGTTTGCATTTTACCGTTTTTACTTATGAACTGAAGACCAGAGCTGGCAGGACTTAGCGAGTCTTTCTGTCATGTACAGATTTAATGCTGGGAATACACCTACCTAGATTAGACTTACAGAGGAACGTTACACTTACTTCTATGGAGTTACAAGTGCAATAAAATGAATCAAATACATACATTGAAGCTCAGTAGCCCAGTTGTTTAAACATATTGCTCTAACATCATCACATTGCAGTTTAATCAATTAAACAAATGTAACAATATGACTCCTTTTTAAAAAGCAATTGTCCGTCAATACCAAAATGACATTGATATTGTCATTCATCTCTACTAGAAACCTGTAGGGATACATGACAGAGTGCATATATCCAGTTTAGATTTGCATACATAATGTCTTTTGTTTTTCTTCAAAAAATAAAAAAACAAACCCACGTATTTATAAGCATAAACTAAAACGTTGAAAGTACAAAATCATATGTACATTTCATCACATTGGACAGTTTCATTCAACAAGCAGCAATAACTGAAGTTCTCAGCGAAAATATGAAAATAACATTCAAAAACAATAAGTTACAAAGCCCTATCAAAACCTAAAACAATGCAATGCAACTGCTTCTATGTCACTAAAAAGTTCATAGAACCATACCTAGACAGGTTGGCCCTACATGATTTCACAAACCTGTGTCACACTAATGATAAGAAAGATAAGAGAGAAGCCAGCAAGAACAAACGTATACAGAAAACATTAGGCACTGAAGAATGCTGCTATCATCTCCATTCCTACACCTTTTCCACAAACACACACACAAAGCACAGGCGAGCATTTAAAATTCACACAAAATTTAGACGAATACTTCAGCTCATCATGGCTAGAAAATGAAACCTGGGCGTACAACCCCCCCGCAAAAAACAGTAAAATGTAGAGGTGGAAGCGTCATGACATGGGTCTGATTTCTGCAAATGTTTTTTTTTAAACATATTGGCGAATTCTCCTGCTTTCCAAAAGGATAACGATTTGTTGAATGGTAACGTCCTGAATCATAAAAATGCTCATAGAATGATCTGTGACTGGTCAGATAGTAAAATATATTGCACCTTTCTGCAATTTCAGTATTTTGGCCAATATTGCAGTAACATATAACACAGTATGTTGTGCAGCCTTAGAACAAAAAGGCATTAAACAAGCAGGTAAAACATCATTAACCAAGACTGCAGTAACATTTGATTGAACTAGTCAAAGAATGAAAGTATAGTCGTTCCGAAAGAAGCTTATTTACCAGCTTGTGCATTGATTTATTTTATTCATAAAGAGAATCTAACAAAGATGACACTCCAACATCTACCTAGTTTGTTTGTGCATTGTCATGTTTATGCTGTTTTCTGTTTAAAATAAAATTTAGGGCTTTGTGTTTTAACTTTCAATGTGTTTATCTCCCGTGGTGCAGTGTTGCATGTATATCAGTCTGACACTGAGCAACATTATAGGCAAGTTTGAGACTAATGACCAAATAATCTTAATCGGGAAATGAATCCATCAAGTTAATTATACAGTTAATTGATATACCTGTTATTAATTTCTGGGCCAAGGTTATCTGACATCACAGCAGGCTACAGCCTACATCAGTGATCCACACACCTCCCTCAGGCTCCACCACTGGGACCACTGGAGGGCCTCAGTGTGCAGGTGCACAGCCGGCTGAAACACGAAAGCCATTCTCCTCTGACAGAATGAGAGAAAGAAGCAGAGGTTCAGAATGTTTTGGAACAAAAGGATCATCAGTGAGGAACCTCAATACAAGCCTGGCTTCTTTATGATTACCCTTTCAAACACAGTGCTCTAAAATCAGAGCTGTTTAGTTTACACTGGGAGAAATTGTAAGCCATACATTGCTTTCTAGCGTGACAACAAATAAAGGATATTCCAAGCAGTGTGTAGAAACAGTAATGCCCAGTGGCAGCATTCCGCACACACAGCTGAATATATTCATAATCGTCTTGTTTGCTAAGGCTACAACAACCAAATTCCCCAAAACAACATTAGTTGAATAGTCAATTTTGTATTATTGCAGATCACGGATAACTCTCCATTTTATGGAGAAACATGAAATACGGTCCCCTTAGGCAAAGGCTGCCTTTCTAAACTTACCATCATTCGGTCTTTATGGTTTCTCTCTCAGTTTCATCTAATACTAGCGCAGAACATTAGGCTTTTCTTCAGAAAACCGTTTACTAACAATTTCTTCATTTTTATGCCTTTCAGATTGCTCTGAAAAGTATTTAGAAAGTCACTTTAAATGGCTCTTTTTAATAATAACAACAATTTTGTTTGGTATTCTCCCAGCAGCATACAGGGAATATAAATGCTTTGAAGCTGATACATCATTTAAATTGTTCAAACAGATTTAAGTTGATCAAAGTTGCATTTCAGTTCTTCTTAATGCTTTTATATGTAAACAAATATGCGTAACAAGTATTTTATGGGTTATCAGGAAGCAACTTTGTTTCTAAGTGTGTGTTTAAATGTATTTGTAGTTCTTAAAGGGTCAATATCATGACAAACCCAATTACAGTTTGAAGTCATACAACGGGGTGGGAGCTGGCACAGAGGTGACAATACAACACTGCCATGATACACTATATGGACAAAAAGCATTGGGACACGTTTTTCAGGGTTTGGGCTAAACCCCTTACTTCCAGTGTAGGAACACTGAAAAACTTCAGCAAACCAAGACAGTTTGGAAAACATCATGCTTCCAACTTTGTGGCACCATAAAGACATGGCTGAATGAGTTCAGTGTGGAAGAACTTGACTGATCCACACAGAGTCCTGACCTCAACCCCATCCAGCACCTTTGGGATGAACTGGAACGGAGATTGTGAGCCAGACATCCAGCATCAGTGTCTGATCTCATAAGTACTCTATAGAATGAATGAGCACAAATTCCTATAGAAACTCCAAAATCTTGTGGAAAGTCTTCCAAGAAGAGAAAGGGGGAACCAACTCCATATTAAAGTATTAGTATTATTGTACTTTTGTATCTGAATGTATTTGAATGCAATGTGCAAAGTATTATTGTAAATTGTATTATTGTAAATTGTATTATTGTAAATGTAATGTCATTAACGTCCTTGTTGGTGAAATGGTCAGACACTCCAATACTTTTGTCCACAATACAATACTAAGAAATATCTTCATATTTACAGCCAACACATTGCAAAAATGATCACAGGTGAAGAACTATCTTGTGGACCTCAGAGCAATCAGAGTAGAAGTACTGAGATAAAGGTATATTAAATACACTTTTCATTTGAAATAATAATAATTCAATAACTGGCACTTGGTGCCACTGTATCAGTATCCTGCAATTTCTTTTGTCAAAACATAAATTTTATGAGCTCACAAATCAGTCCAAATGTTCTATATGCCAAAGGTGAGCTGCAAAATCAATGTTAGTGATGTAAATAAAATTTGCCTTGTTTTTCACTTAATTCCCTTGAATGCAAAAGCATGCAGGAAAGGAATCTGCCTCTGGTGGCAGTTAATTTAATTCGGAACAGAGTTCAGTCAATTCTAATTGTCAATACTGATTGCACAGATTCAACAGAAAACAAGAGCAGGCTGTGGAATTTTCTTACTAGGGAAAAGCTGATATTCAACACCAGCTTCATGAAACTGTTAACTAGCTGATGTTAGACAGACTGTAGGTTCCCTTCAAAGCCACATCACACCAGGATTCCCAAACTAGGTTCATTTTTATTCCGCTCTGATGAAAGAAACAGCAAGATGGCAGTGATGTGATCATTACCATCCATTCAGCCTACAGGAGTTAAGCCGTCTGCTTCAACATTACATAATACTTCACATTACTTCACAAGTCACATTACGAACAGACACAACATCTGTGGAGGGTAATATGTCAAAAATATCACACTCTAAGACATTTTCCCAATACGTATATGATATGCATCATGATTCCATTTATCTGAAGTTTATTAAGTAGGAACAGACCAGTAGGTAAGACCCTGTAATTCTACTTTTAAGAACTACCACCATACTATCATCATCAAACTTCAGCTTGATAAATTAATCAAATCTAAGTATTTGTTCAATGTGACCTGGTGAAAGAAATAGCATAGCAAATACCATCATACTATCAAAAACTATGAATGCAGTATTGCATGCATATAACAAACATGATAAACCTGATAAATGGTATTTATAATAAAACATGAATGTCAAGTAATGTTTATATCCAAGATATGCTGCCCCCTAAAAATATCACAATAACAATACACATCATCATATTGTCTACCCAGAGGAAAAGAAGATTCAAAATAAGATCTCTTCTTTATCCAGCCTGTTTCTCCTAGACAATAACTGAGCTCAGTAAAACATCAAAATGAGACCATGTTCTAGCACTTCTTCTGAGAAAGAGCCTTCCTCTAATCTAACCAGTTTAAGATCTTAAAATGCTCTCTTCACTGATCTTTAATTTGTCTCAAATAATCAGACTTTGAGATGAACCATAAGATCCAAAAGAAAACTTGGTTGGCTTAAATGATCCTGTACAACATCTGAAAGTTGTCTTAGTGATTAAATTCAAGTACTTGATACCAAACTCACACAGTTTTGAGATTCATAAGGTAGTTAAGAAAAGAAAACTGAGAAGCCCATGTGAATAGAAAAAGAACTGTCTTAAGCTTTTTTATTGCTCCTTATTTCTCCAAAGCAGTTTAGGTGGGAGAAACGATTCAGACTTCAATAATCTCAAGATAAACTGACCTGCAGAGCGCAAGGTGATCAAGGGCGATTAAGATCTGGTCAATCTTTTCTTTCAAAGCAGACACCAAAAACCAAGTAAGTGAAAACAGAATCCAAAGTCTATCTTAAATGAGTCTAGTGGTCACCCAGCAGCAGGACAGACAGTAAGTATATCAGGTACATCAGAACACATTCCACAGGTGGTCCATGTTTAGTTCTGACAGGCTGGACTCCTTACCTATTTATAACTTTGTCTACTCAGGTGCACTAGGGAAACCTTTTCCCCTGGATATGACTTACAAGCTGTAACCAATATATTTGTATGTCTCTCAACCCTGTAACTGAGTGCTTTGCATTTTAGCACTCCTGTGGCTTTTCTTTCATGTGAGAGTCATGGAAAAGTCACACACACTTCACACTTCTACACATTTATATGAAATAAATAAATAAACAGTGTCATTGATAATTAATTGATAATTCAAGTTTGCTTTAATAACATTAAAGTTTCAGTCTTACTGATTAGCGGTATTCTATTATGAATGTCTTACAAACAAGACAGAGCTTGACTTGACTGGACTATTTTCAGGGTTAAAGCACTTCACTGAACTGAATGAATTAAAAAAAATTCTCTGGGGCTCCCAAGTGGCAAAACTGTCTTAGTACTGCATCTCTTATTAGTAGATCGCAAGTATGATCCCCGGTGGTGCCACAGCCTTCTGGGGCAGGGAGTCCCAGAGAGCACAATTGCCACAACTATTCTCTCTGGGTGGATATGAGTCCTCACCCTATCACTCAGTGCACTGCTATTGAGAATATTAGCATTCTTTAGCATTCTTCTCCAAGCTGTCCAATCACATTGCATTTGTAGCAGTTCAAAAATATACCACTGGCTTCACATGAGTTGTAGAAAGTATGTCCTTACCTTCACCATCCTGAATTTAAATTTAACATAATTGATTTGTAACTAGACGATTAAAAAAATAATCAGATTAATTACAAACTCTCTAATACAGTCAGGTTTTAACACTGAGAAATGCTAGAGTGAAGCAGGGTGTTCTGATGATTCATGCCACGCTGTGGAAAAATGCACCCTTGAATTTTATACAGCTGCGAGTGTCCCAAGGTAGCACAGATTTATGGGCGTGGCACCAAATCCCAAGACTGTGGAACTGCACATGTGCAGAAGGGCACGGTAGTACATCTCGATGGGTAGCAGGTTTCAACAGCACACCTTACCGGGGTAAAGTCACATGGTGCGATTAATCAGCGTTCATTTTTAACACATTTTTTTCTGTGATTAATTGATTGAAATGAACACGTTAATTCAACACCCCTATTTGTAACATGATCAGTGGGATCCATGCCCCAAATAAATTCCAATATTGTCTGATCTCATTTATATACAAAATCTAGAGCTCCCGAGCCGCATGCGGCTCTTTGCCTGGTTTCATGCTTCTCTTACGTTGATATCGAAGTTCGCTTTGCTTGAGTTCAATACTAGAGCTGTAATACTCGGATCCTTTTTAGGATTCGGCTCCCTCTGAGTCACTC
>JBBPCY010000013.1:13735107-13756154 GCA_037974405.1 Brachyalestes nurse
CACAGTCATGCTGGAATAGAAAAGGTTCTTCCCCAAACTGTGTCCACAAAGTTGGAAGCATGGCATTGTCCAGAATGCCTTGATATACTAAAGCACTAAGATTACCCTTCACTGGAAGTAACGGGTCTACCCTAAACACTAAAAAACAGGTGTGTCCCAATAATTTTGTCCATATAGTATATACTTCCTGACATTTTTCAGAGTTAAAAACAGCCAAATCCCTCCTCACTAAACCAAGATATGTAAGTAAGGGAAATATAATGAAATGGCAACATGCACATTGTCAATTATTTGTCACCACATTTTTGTCTACGGCCAGATGGACTCTATAGGCCAGATGTTTGAGCCCACTCTTGAATAAAAAAAAAACTGCTTTTTTCAAAATGTTCAAAACATGAAAACTTCAGAATTACTTCAAATGAATGTAATGGACTCAACAAAGATTAAGCTTTGAATGAAGTCTTGAATGACAAATTAAAAACACACTTTTCATATATCAAACATGATTATACCAGCGTATAAGTTCAACCCTTTCCCATTGCCGGCTTATTTTCCTCACCGTTGCCATTTAACAAGGCATCAGTATTAGCAGATACCATTTCATCATCCCACCAAGAAAGGAAGCCCTAGAGACAGCCGTGGTGTTTGTTAGCTACACATTTCAGAGCAGCACGCATCACGATGCAGTAAACCAAATGAGCTTGTCAACGTGGCTGAAAGCAGAGAAATGTAGACATTACTACACCTGACAGCTAAGGGAATTAAGGTGTAAATACATTAAAATGGCACGCGGACACAGCAAAAAGCATGCCTTTCTAAATAACGGGGCATCTTTGCCTGACTCAAAAAACCTTGGCTAATGTCTCATATTGGCATTTGACTGAAGCTGCTTTGCAGATATTTCGGTGCCTTGCTGCAACATATTACTTATCTGGGGAATTGGTCTGAAATTGAAAATTGATGGGCAAGCAGGTTTATGCCACATGTTATAAATGAATGTAGCTGTCACTGAAATATATTAAAGTCTCCTCATGAGTGAAACAGTGATGGAGGGGTACAGTTTCTTGACCTGAAGTTGTGAGGTTTGAACAGAACAAATCTTAGCAGGATTTTGTTCTTTTTAGTCAGTACAGTTTAGACCTGCACGATATTGGCAACCCATAAGTATTGTGATTATACTGCTATATATTGCAATTGGTATGCCTTTCATGATATTAAAGGGCCCGTATCATCACTTTCTGGAATTAAAAAGGCTTAAAGTATGTATATTTGTTTTAAATGGTACATTTATCCATCCAGCCCATACATATAAAATGTACAGTCCATTTTGGATAAAACAAACAAAAAAGTCAATTTTAAAAGCTTTTGTGATGTCACAAAGGACATTTAAATATCTCTCTTTATTCTGTCTACAGCAGTTAAGTTCCATGCATTTATACACGGATTCCTAAACACCTTTTATGGTTTAAAATGTGATTTTGGCTGGATTACACGAAGACCTCAGTTCATCAGAACACCCAGTAACTCACCAAGAGCTATGATTGGTCGGTCTGACAGCAACACTGTGATTGGTTAGAGGCTCATTTGCATATCACAGCCTTCTGCGATATCAGTAAGGCAGAGATCGATTTTGTGGTATTGATTATCAGACGGCATATCCCGCAGATCTAATGCAGTTACTGTTGCAGTCAACAAAACAGAGTGCTCTGTTTTTTATCTAAGAAGCACACATGTCTAATGGCCTACTGTTTTGTGATGCGAAGTATACAAAAATAATTCATATAAATACGACACATGTATGGGTTAGACCACTAGAAATTCACTCTCAGCTGCCAGAAAATTCAGTATCATTAAAAATGCACAATTATGCTTTGAGTGCAAATAGAAAAATGCTTTTTTTTGAAGCTCACAAGTCAATCCGGTGAAATGTTTATGCATTATGAATTCGCAGTAGATGTAATCAGTGTAGATCTATTAAAAATCTGCTGCCAAGGCTCATTTCTCACCAGCATTTTCAGGCAGCACGCTCAGCCATGTCTATGCAGATGCCATGGCACCTTGAACATTGCTACATTTGTCTTCAGCAGGGATCTGGTATATTTAAAACTGTATATACAGCTGTAATCAGCACAGCGCAGTTCTAATAACAACACTCAAGTGGTTAGTGATAAAACACTCTTAATTACCTTTGAGATACTTGAGCCTTTGGGATTACAGTGCAATACAGAGCAGATTTAAGACAGTATATGCTGTGCACATTAAGTTACGATGCAGTCTTAAATGTAAGATCAATTTGATACTGTACATCCCAATAAAATAGAGATACATAAAATGTGCTTCCAAACCTATTTACCTTCATACCGAGTCATTTGACTGAGGAAACTAGAATCTCTCCCTTTAAGGTCATTCACCGATGGTTCTGTGATCAAATGAGCGAGAGGTTTCTCTTCATCTTGTCTCTGCTAAAGAGAAGTTTGTTCTTGGAGCTGTTCTTTGAAAGGTAAAAACTGAGTTATCTGTCAAAACAGAACTTGGATAATCCATGTTAAAAAGGGCCGGCTGGTGCTGACACAGTTTTTCCATGGCCTGATTTGTTTAGCTGAACCTTTGCAGGAGGACTGGAACTGTCTGTCGACCTACATTCCCCTACACCAGAATCTGCTCTCAACCTAAACACAAGAGCTATTCTCTCTTAGAAACCTAAACAACAACCTGCACCTACACACAGCAGGGACAAAGGGGCTCACCCATGATTCCTTCAGTGGATTTTACAATGCACACAAACCATCAGTACTGCAAATTATGATTGCAGCCTTGATTTGGACTGCTCTAAACAGTCATTAAACCATTTTAATGTGCTATGGTGTATAAACCATGCATAAAAATAAATGAAGGAGTTTCCAATAGGACTATACTGATGTAGCTAAACATCACGTCAGGACAAACCATGTGTAGAATTGTCATAATAAAATCAAGCTAATGATGATAACAAAATCATTTAGCAAGCTATTTAAAATGTCTGTTTCACTTTCAAAAGAAGACAATAGATGCCTTTGACGCACCACCATTTGCTTACTCATCATCGTCTATATTAGATTGTATTCCCCTATTGCCCAGAGCCCCTCCAACCCAGGATCTAATGTCTTTGCAACCCTAACTATGGTGCAAAATCATCCATAACTGGCATGGAAAATCAAGTTATGCAAAACATGTTCCACCTTGCTTTAATTAAGATGCCTTATCTTTAGCGGAAAATGTGATCATCAGTCTGCACTATTATGGCTCACCATCATGTAGCCAGAAACATACATGATTGGGAAAATGTCAGGGCAGTTATAAAATGTACATGTTTAATACGTAAATAATGGCATTTTTTAGAAAAAATTCAGGGCCCTATACTGAGAGGCTTGGTAAACTTTCCATGAATCTGAGATACGCTAAAAGGACAAAAGTATTGAGAGGCCTGACTATTAAACCAACAGAGACTTTAATGACATTGCATTCAACTACATGGACTTTAATATGGAGTTGGTCCGCCACTTGCAGCTATAACAGCTTCCACTCTTCAGCATTAAGATCGCCCTTTACTTCCAGCGAAGTCTGAATTCAATAATTAAGAGAAGTGTCCAATACTTTTGTCCATATAGTGTAAAAAATAAATCCAGGACTAACTTTGCAGTGAATCAAACACAGTGTATTTATAGATACAGTTTTTCAGATGAGAAGCTGAGATGTTTAAAAGCCAACCTTTAAACACTTGCTCATCTCTACAGTTGCAATGGACACATTTGGATACATTTGTCAAGAAACACCTTAATGCTACCTTCAGTCCTACATTCATTATAAAGCCACATTCCAACCGTACCTCATCATGTTGCCTGGTACAGCTTCATTATCATTATTAAAGGGGAAATTAGATGTTCTCTCTCATAGCAGCTTTACAGTCTAATCTTAGAAAAAAGTCATAACGAGGTCTAACAAAAGGCTTAAACTCCACTGACAAGGAAAAACACCAACGCAAACATTTACTCATGAGGAAGATATGAGATGTAGACACTACCTTGAAAATTCTATTAGAGATTTTGTCGAGCTCGCTAAGAGATGGTTCCCTTTGGGTTCATCAACATGGCTCTCTCTCGACACAAAGTTACACACTTCCTACCTCTCCTGTTCTTTATAGCTCTATCTCAGTACTTGCAAAGGCATTTTTCTCAAGCAACTGCTGACTACAATTCCATGCATAATTCAGAAGCTCAGCCTAACGCTTACTGTATATAAAAGACATGTCTTCAATGTTTTTATACGACTACTCAAAAAGTACATGCAGGATTTGATCAAAGACAGTTGTTTTGCTTCATTTAACATGAGTTATACAGCAAACATTAAAACAAAAATGATTTCTTAATATTACATAATTGTGAATGTAGTTATATGAAGGTAATGAAGTTGCTGTGCACAGTATCAACACTAACCGTGGTATAAGGAAAGAGCCATGATGTGCAAAAACCCTCACCCAACAATCTGTCTCATCCATCTCACATAAACACAATGCCTTGGGTATTGCCTTCACATTGACTTTCCAAGAACATCCATTTTATGTCTTCCATTAAGCAAAGTGTTGACGAGGCAGTACAATGAAGAGTAAACAAAGGTTCTGATGTTTAATTATTCATGGCAGTCTGCCCTAACTCAAATATGAATGCTAGACTGCTGAGTGTCTAGCTTTCATAATAGCAGAGCACCATGAAAAGTCAAGAGGACGTTGCTACAAGGGTTAACATTTTCAAGCCCTCTCAGGGCCTGACAGAATGCCCTGATGTTTCCCAGATGCTCTACAAACTAAAATACATAGGGACTGGGCTTCCTGCAATAATTAATAAAAAATTATGTTAAATGCTTAATGTTAAAATATGAATGAATGGTATAAAAAAATAACATCACAAGGACATGCTGAGTGTGTATAAAGAACTGTTGTGATATTCCGTGACATTTTTTATACTGTAACAATGGATATTTGTGATTTTACATGACTTGCATGCAGATGACATGAATCATTTTTGAGAGATTTAATTAAATTTGCAGAAACTGAATACTTTATATCCAACGGTATCGTAAAAGAGGTCTGATATCACACTGTACGTTAGTAATTGCATTACAAAACATACTAGTGTATGCACTTCTACATGACAGGACGTACTCAGGGAACATTAATCATCAGTCAGTGTGCTCAAATGCTTGCAATGGAAATTTCTATGAATGTCAAGAGCACCCATTTGCATAGTGTGGCCTTTTGCAATTTAGTTGGGGGCATTACTGCGATATTTTAAAAACAATATATTGTGCAGCACACAAGACGCCATGTAGAGTTAGTTCTTTATTCCAGAAAAAAAGAGAGAAAGCTTAAAAGAAGATACTATAAGAAGGTAATGGCCTCTGGAGGTTTCTTTCATAACAGTTTCTAATTCGTTACATAATTGAACAGAGCTCTTCCCTCCCCTATGGCAACCCTTGCGCATGGCGTGTTTCCACCAAAGGCCCTCTGCCACCTGCAATAATGTAACACTCCCAGTCTTTTATAATTAGAAGAGCTCACTCATCGGGTCTCGTGGGCTTAACACGCTGTTATTCAAAGTCATAAGTTGCCTTCCCTGACTGTAAATGATGTTATATTAAACCATAATGTTATATTAAACCAGAGCTCTCCTGAACTGGTCTTGTTATTAGATCTGCGGAGTCCCTTGCTGTGTTCAAGCGTCGCCTGCAGACCCACCTCTTCAAGGAGCACCTTAATCACTAACCATGTCTCTCAAGTCTTAACTTCTGACTTTCTTTGACAGGTGTTGTTTAGGTATCATTTGTCGGGTGTTTAGGTGTACTTAGCCTGCAGTAACTTGGTAGAATAGTGGATGTTGATTTAAGTTTAGCTTTAAGGAAGTATAAGGAACAGATGTGGAATACTTGAGCATTGATGTACGTCGCTCTGGATAAGAGTGTCAGCTAAATGCCGTAAATGTAAATGTTATGAGCAGAAACTCTAAACTGCTCAGGCTAGCACTTTCTGAAACTGTCGAATCAAATCAATTTTTATTCAAGTGTACTGAGATCATTAATACTCAAAAAATGAATTATAATACTTTTGTACTGATTTGCCAGTGACTTGGCCATTTGCAAGATACTAATGCATCTTTTCCTACTGTGGTGACAGTGTCAAATAGGGTTTATAGGTGTTAGTGGGTGTATTAGAGCAGGAAATCAACAAAGTGAGTTGGACTCGAGCCCTGCTGAACAGGAGCTGCCAATCCCTGAGCTTGAGGAAGGGCAACATAAATCTAAAAGGACACTCAGCTGCCTCCTTTCTACCATCTCTCAAAGACAAAGGTGAAGAAGTTGCACTCTCTTTGATTCTGTTTCATCCACTGCGGGTGTCAACTAGATTAAAAAGCACTGCAGGGTCTGTGACTCTGTCTTTTTACTCCCTGCCAGGACTGTGGTGCTACAGAAGTCATCCCTTAAAACAGCAAGCAAGCTGTGACTGGCAGAAATGTCATCACTTATATCAGCCACAACATTAAAACCACTGACAGACGAAGTGAAAAACTTTGATTGTCTTGTTACAATAGCATCTGTCAAAAGGTGGGATGTATTAAAGTAACCCCTTATGGTCTTGTGTGAACACACCACTGCACAGCATGAACAGTGTGTGAAATTCTTTCTCTGCATTTAACCCCTTCACCAAGTGAAGTAGTGGGCCGCCAGCACCACAGCACTGTGTGTGGGGGCAGTACTTTGCTCAAGGGGACCCTAGTGGTGCCACTGTAAGTCCTGGGATTTAAACTCACAACTTTCTGATCACAGGGGCAGCTCCCCAATCACCAGGCCACCAGTTACTTGACAGCATTTGAACAGTCAGTTCTTGAATTTGATGAGGAAGGAAATATGGCCAAAAACTTTGGCTCATACTACATACCTAAACATTGCTGCAGACCAAGTGCACCTCTCCATAGCAATGATAATTCATTATGGACCCTGTCACACTGCAAAACATTGTCCAGAAACGGTTTGAGGAACCTGACAATGTTAAACCTTGGTCTCCAAACTCCCCAGATCTCATGATTGAGCATCTTTTTGATGTACAGGATAAACTAGACAGATTCATGGAGGCCCCAACTCACAACTTACAGGACTTAGAGGATTTGCTGTTAACATCTTGGTGCCAAATACCACAGCATACGTGACATCTTGTGGAGTCAATGCCTTGACCAGTCAGAGCTGGTGGCAGGATATTTTAATGTTAGAGGTGAACAACGCATAACCTTCTCCATCACTTATAATACCCTGCTCCAGCACACGAATCATATACAGAATCCCTTGTATGATCCCAGCTAATAATTAACACCTTGTTATGGCAAAAATTGACCATTTATTACTGAATTTGTATTTACAAAGTTCACACTATAATCGACATGTGCAATCTAAGACATGTTGAAAAATGTGGATCGCTGACTTTAGAATTTTACACAGCTTTTATATTGTTAAGTTGGACAAGTATTGCAATTTTATTTATATAACTACATTTCAACTACATATTAAACAAATGTTCACCTCCACTTGTAAACAAATCTAGTGTTAGGAGTGTTGCTGCGAAGCTGCAAAGGTGTCCTTGTTTGTATGTGGGATGTTATTTCTTACAATGTAAGTAAATTGTAAAGAACAAAAATAACATCCATAACACATGGAGCAGGGGTGTGCAAAAACGACAAAGGTACTAAAATGATATTGTTATAATTATGTTATAATGATGATTTGTTATAATTAATGGGGAATATTAGATAGAAAATGTTTCCACTCATCAACAAATAAAATAATTAACTAAGATAATTATGCATCCATACTTTGCATACTCCTTTGCTGTTTCCTTCAGTTTGATTTTGTCTCTGCATGTGGTACTATAGAAGATGACTTCTTGGGACATAGACAGTTTCTGTGTTTTTATAAATTGCACACCAGCTGTCAGAAGCATTTTCCATGCTCCACTTTAGCTTTAGCAGAGGTTTCTGTAAAATAGCCGTAGCTCTGTGCCGGCTGTGGGTTCAGAGGCAGTTTGACACTTTCCTCTGAACGGCAGTAAATCTGCTCTGTGACAGGCACAGGTGTATAAAAACAGAACATGCTCTATTGGTTGAAAGTCATCTCTGCCTCGAGGCACTGGAAATTATGAGGCTTTCCAGTAGCCCGTATCAATCACCCCACTATTTATAGATTACCAGGCCACCACTGGAATACAGAAATATGGACAAAGTAGGTTACCCGCAAAGAGCAATGAGACCTGCATCCTACAGCAACTGTCTGGGAAAAGAAGTAATTTATAGTCTTCAGCATAGTAGCAGGAAAAACAGAGACACATTTTAATAAACCAAGGTTCATCAGTGAATGAACTCTTGCTCAGGGTGGATCAAGTATATTTTTCCACTGTCAGAACACAATGCCTTTATATCATGGATGCCGGACATTTTAGCACAGTGACCCAGCAGTGGCTACATATTCTTCTTGGATTATAAAAAAGGTCATCAAAATATCGGTTTGAAATATCAGTCAAATTCTTATATTTCGTTTTTAAGTAAATATCGGCCAATACTTATATAATAATTCTGACAGTGTGTTCCCCTCTCTAATATGTTCACAGTACCATAAGAGTGGCTGTTGTAGCCCTGAAGCACTGCGTAGATATTTGTTGGGTTAAATTGACATTGAACAAGTTTTTATTTTCACTGGACACTGTTAATGTAAAAATTCGGTTACCTGTCAACACATGCTCACTTATTGGGGTCCAGAAGTCCAAACCATCTACAAATAAAGAACTTTTAATCATTATTCATAAAAGCCTAATACTTCACCGATTTTGTTTGCCAAATTATTTAAAAAGCTTTTTCTACTTCACACTAATTGCTGGGGGATCATGGAATAGGTCTAAACAGAAAAGTCACCTGTCACAAGATAAAAAATGAAAATTCATCTTTCAAATGGGGAACATGATCTCACTACTGCATCAAACTTCTTAAACAATTCAATAAAGTATGATTGCACTATTTTATATACTTCTGGATATGTTACAGTCCATTGGAAACTAAGACTGATATTTGTCCAATTTGTGCAGACACAATAAACAAAAACAGGCTCGACAGTAAAACTTGAAGTTATAGTACAAATATCAGTCTAGGAAATAAAACCACTGAGTGTAATTTCACAGCCAATAAAAACAAATAAAAATAAAAAAAAGTGAAATAAACTGTGGAATAACATTTAATTTATCATTAATCTGCAATATTAACACCGATGTTTCAAGGAAATTAAAGTAACCCTTTATGGGAAAGTATACAGTCAGAATATAATTTAAATCAGTGGGATTACAATAGGGTTTCTGCGCACTTCGTGCTTGGACCCCTAATAAAAGTCCCAGACACATATTTATATTATACTTCAAAAAATTAAACTTTGTTTGCAAGAAAGTGAAAATTAAATGTTCTTCAGTCTTTGCTGGCTTAGCTAACACAACATCACATACCTCAAACCGTTTAAGAGGAATGAGATTATGTGTCGATTTGTAAAATGTACTTAATTATTCTCATGTGTACAATGAACCCAAAGGCCACCTGAACACATGAAGCCAAACCAAAACTGCTGGATGAAACTGATCACCACACTAACATGATGAGATCTTATCTACCATCAGCAACTACATCAAACTTCTTAAATGATGAAATTATTAACATTTTGAAAATTAAATGTTCTTCAATCTGTAAAACATTCAGCAACAACTACTTATGCAAATACATTTGCAAAGAATTGAAAAGATGATTTAATGATGCAATTTAGAGGGCCAAATTTCAAAATGTCACCGCTTTAAAAGTATGTGGAGTAAAGCTATAGGATTTGGGTCCCACAGATTTAATAGAAGTTTTCATATGATTTTGTTTTCAAAGAAAATCCATCACGCAACTGAAAGTGAAATCACAGTCTGCAGTAATCACAGTTTGACACTCTACAGGTTACTTCAGAGATATTTTTCCAGCACTCTTTTAAAGCATTTACATTCAGCAGACGCTTTTATCCAAAGCAACTTCCATTCCCTAACTGCACGGGACAGTCTCTCTGGAACAGATTGGGTTTAAGGATCTTGCTCAGCAACCCAGTGGTGGTATGCTGAATGTAGGATTCAAACCCATGACCTTATGGTACTGTGAACATGTGTGATTTCACTTTCAGTTGGGTCATTCCATACCAACTCACAAGGCCAACACCACCCTGTGGTTAAAGCACACAGCTAAAGTTGGCCATGACCAGCCAGGTTATCATTGTACATAAAACACACATTATGAAATCCGCATATGCCAATTAGTCTACTGAAAATAACCAGCACAGGACTACATTTATTGAAGGACGTAGACATTTAACTCGTAATTAAAATTTCTAACTGCAGCCACCTGTGTTTCCTCCATCCTTCCACGAGGGAACATAATGTGCGACGTTCCACACTTCACTTTTTGTGGGTTGTAGAACATCATTCAGGTATTAAAAAGTACACTGAAATCGTAAGTCATGGTATATTAGCCACAAAAAAGCAGCCAGCTGTGCTTGTTAAATTTTAGCATGCACTAAAGCGACATCATTCAGGTTTTAAAACACTACATCTATTTTCATTTCTCATTGTGCTGAAAGTGGCTGTACACCAAGTACGCAAACAGGGTCACGCTTTAGATTTTAGCATTGTCAAGCATTCTCTAGCTCAGATGTTTTGTAGAAAATACATTTGAAGAGCTCCTGCCAATTATGTGGTTGTATTTTAAGCACAGCAGTGAGAGTTCAGGACAGCAGCCGTTCTGCACAAACAGAAACAGTAGTCATACACACAGTCACAAACACACTCATTCTGACATGGCATGAGTGTCGTGTTTTCTAGTGACCTCTCAGGTGACCTATCATATGACAATGGACTGTCAGGCCACTGTCAGCAGCCTGGCTACTTTCAGAAACTTAGTAAAGAGCTTGTTACCAAATCTGGCTCTTCAGGGGGAAAGCTTGGCTGTTAGCTGCTTTTAGCTGCTAATCTAGTCAATCATCTCCTCTTTCCTGCCTTTGGGGTCCAAGCTCCCACTGGGTGAGGAAACTTAAGCTAGTGGAAAATCCATTAGCTTAGCCTTTCAGCAAAACAGTCTTCACAATGCTGTGCTCATGTCTAATTGCTAGTTACAAGACAGGCCTTTGCTAGGTTAGTTACCACAACATCACATACCTCAAACCGTTAAAGAGGAATGAGATTATGTGTCGATTTGTTAATTATTCCCACGTGTACAGTGGACCCAAAAGCTACATGAATACATGTGAAGCCAAACCAAAACCACTGGATGAAACTGATCATCACACTAACATGCTGACATCTCTTCTACCACCAGCAACTATAGTGCTACTAAAATGTATAGATTCATTTCATATATTTGTGTTATAATTAAAAATGTATAAAGTTAATTAGCTTAAGAAACAAAATGCCAAACCAAGTAGTTGGTGTGTTTTATATCATTGTCATTTGCACAATTTCTTTGCAGATTTTTGCAGGTTTGCGTTCAGAATGTGCTTGTACACTTCTGACCTCAGGATCACATTAATGAGCGCCGCTGTCAGCCCCAGACTGTAAGTTTCCATCCCTGTGCTTTATAGCACCCTTAGTGAAGTCTGGCTGGAATTCTTCAAGGCCTTCTCCACACAAAGAGTCTACCATCAGTTGTGCTAAGTGTTTTTTCTCTCAAACAAGTATCACTTTGTTAAATATTTTATGAAGCAACCTAAAGAACTTCATCAGAATTTATCAACGGTTGAATGGCTAAAGTGTCCATATATGTTAGGACTGTTAAACACTGGAGGCCAGTTTCCAAAAGATGTGTTACGCCTAGTCTTGCAGCACCATTAGTGAATCACCATTGGAAACTGTGGTTACTAATTCTTGTTAGTTCACACTGTAGGTTTAATCTTGGTAAAATAATGTCAAATAAATTGTAATTCTGACTATTTTCTTTTTTTCTATTACTGTCTCTACAAAAAGGAATTGCTGCAGCGCCTATTATGAGCCAAAGTCAACCGTGGCTCATTTATAAGTGCAAAAGACATATTGCATGTGCAAGGTTGTCAGTCTTATCACTCCTAACTTCATGACTATGCATTTTAACAAGTTGACACTGTTGATGAGCCAAAATAAGAGAGAATATTATGCAAATTAACAACACGGACTGATTTACCAATCCAAAGTGCCTAGAATAAAATAGCATTTTGTTTTACCTTCAGGCAGAATGAGGAGCACAATACTGTTTTGTCCTATTTCTACAACTGTACAAAACTCCTTGTAAGTGTTTTGATTTTCCTAAATTCAAATGAGCAAGTTTGTGGACATCATTTAAATTGCCAATCACAGTATATTAGCCACAAACCTACAGCTATGCTTGTAAAATTATGGCAGTTTGAAACCACTCATTTGGGTTGTTTTGTGCCATTTAACTGTCATTGTTCTATTCAATAAATGCATATTCATTCATTAATTTACATTAAGAAAAAGAAACATGCAACAACTAAAAGAGGTTTGGGAATAACCCAATGTATTGAGAAGTCCAGAAAATCTGGAAAACCCAAATGTTTGCAAAACGTTGCCTGAGGATTTGCATGGATGCCCATCAGTTGACCAGCAGGATCCTTGTCTGGGAACACATTACTACGGTTACAATGCAGTACTTCACATGGCTCAGTGCAAAGATCTTATCAAACAGGTAGTTGCCTGGTACGCAGACAATAGTTTTTTTCACAACTAATCCAAAACAAAAAACTAAAAATGATTACAGACCACATAGTCAAAAAAGTCCAACAACGTCTTACTACACTTCTTCTGATAACTCCAAAATTCAGATGCAGTTGTCATCAATCACAGAAACCATTCTAATCACATTCATAACAACATGGGCAGTTACTCCAATACACCGTCAACGAATTATCTAAGATCATCGGTGTACTATTTGGCAAAACTATAACACCATGATACTTCAGGAAATTTTCACCATGTCAAAATACTTTCTATCTGTTTTTACTATCTGTTAAGTCCAACAAAACTGAGTACAAAGTATTTTTAGCTTTTCATACACTACCACGCAAATGGTGGAGATCTCAGGACTAGATTATCTACATTAGTGCGTACAGGGTCTATGTAGGTAGTGTGACTTGTATTGTATCCAAAGCTCCAAGGTACATAAATGTCTTTTCTCTCTTGAGGATAAACAATATGCATGTACAAAGTGTGTGAATCATTTTCTAATACCCACAAAAAAATTCTACTGTTTTGATCTAAACTGGGTTAAACATGCTTGGTTAAACAGTATGTTCACCAGTTACACAGTTCTTCCCACCCACACAGCTCTAAGAAAACTGGGTCCCTTTACGGTCTGCCTCTGTTTAAGTCAAACAGACTTATCAATGACCAGTCATCCCTGTTTTACTGTATTTCTGTCTTTTTTCATTTTAACTTTGCGGGATGTTTAACATCACACTCACTCATCATGTATAATGCAAATGTGTTTTATATTTGACATCGCCACAATGATATATGGTGGATGCTTAATAAGAACTGTAAAGGATTAAAGGATCAGAATAATGAGAGTTAGTCATTTGTTATTTGTATTTGCATTTGAATTCACAATTTCCTGTAAGAGCTGAGTAGCAATGGTCTAAGTTGCAGCTGGTCAAAGTTGCCAATAGCATAATTCAAGTAATAAATTCAGGTTTGCTGTCTTTTTTATTATTCATCTCCTCACCTCAGATAAGATTAATCATTTGCTTGCGGTTTTCCAGAAGAGCAGCAACATCAGGATGAAAAATAGAGCTCACCGCTATACGCTGCGGCGGCACAGTGATCTACAGTCTCACCTGGTAAATATTGCAAATTTGCTCCATTCCAGTCTGTGGAGCCTAATGACAACAGGGCTGTCACTGATATCTCCATATTCATGCCATCATCATTTATTCATCCTGTGCTGCCGAGCTTAATCAGCACACAGAGGCTGTTCATCAACATCAAGGGCCTTGAGAGGCAACACAGACAGCAAGCTTAGAACTGGGGGCCTGGGGCTAAAGGCTAGAAACCAAGAGGCTGCTAGTTCAATCTGGAAGGCTGAAATGGAAAAGAAGTAAAATTACTCTCTTGTTCATTAAAAAGAAAGTTTTAGAATATGTAGTATAATAGTATCCACACGCAGTGCATACAAAAGTTTTAAGCTTATTTAGCTTTCAAACAAAGTTTTAATTGCAACATGGTGTCTTTGACTGGTTCCGCCTTTCAGACACACTATTATGCTTTTAAACCCCCTTAGTTTTTACCCAAAATTAACCAAAGGTCTCACTAATACAAAAGCATTTTTCACCTCTCCTAAAATCACTCACCTCAAACTTATTTATACAAGCGGTTCACTGATGCCGATTGGATCACAGTACGTCATCACACTATCTTTGTCCCTATTCAGTTACTTAAATGTGAAATACAGTACGTGGCGTGTGAGTGCTTGGCTTCAAGATATGAAGTACTTTTATGCCACCTAATGGACAAAACTAGCTTTACAATATACCTCAGCATGTGCACTGCATTACCTTGTATGTAAAATGCATAAGACAAATGAAAAACAGGGAGTTGTACAAAATCATATTTTTTTCTCTCTCAAGCCTTGAAAATACTGCAACATGTCTAAAACCGCATGTACTACAACTAATTCAGAAGTATTACAGATTACTCCTGACTTGTTATAAAAACTGTGCTAAATACAAGCACATAATTATAATATTTGATTTAGAAGCAATGAGTGTTATCATTAACATTCCTGAGACCTACAGTAAAATCTGCCTTTACAGTTATGGAGCCTACAATACCTAGTGATACAGCCCCCTCTAATGGTGAGGTTTTATCATACTACACCATGTGTGACCCACAGTGTGAAGAGTACTGCACAATATAGACTGCTGCTACATAATATAAACAAAATATTATTATTGAGAGTATACTGACCTGCTGATTTCATGTCTTTAAGTAAATTAGGGTCCATATTATTACTCTGGATTTAAGAAGGCTTTGTAGAATAAGGGTCCTTCAAAAACACCTTGGCAAATCCGTGTCCTGAATGGTTAAAGATGGGCCAACATAAATGTATTCTCATTGGATTACATGAATACCTTCTCTCATCAAAACACCCAGTAGCATTTACAGTGGTTCACAGTTGGAATGGAAACCTGCAGTGGATAATACCGGTGACCTCCTTTTAGAATAAATAAAAGCCAACACACATTAACATGGGAAAGCACCATAATAGTACTTCAGTGCTACACACGGGTACTTTATTTCGATGCTACTTTAAATGTTACATAATATTCTATGATCATAAAGACTTATATTAAAGCAAACAATACTAAATATCACGCCCCAAATGTAATCATCAAAAGAACAATATGAGACTGTTTTCAACAGGTTTGCTGATTAAATGAATACACAAATAATTTCCAATCTAATCTCTAACTGCTGCCATCTATCGCATATGGCTGAATACCATGGACAACAGGCAGATGCACCAAAGGGCAGAAGTAAAAACACTTGCCTATTGATCTATTGGTCAGGAGTTGAGTGGCAAAGTTAAGTGGCCAACACATGTATTTTTTTGGTTAATGGAAATAAGCTGGAAACTGTTATTTTTCACACTTTCCTATTTGTTTTACAACGTGTATGCCTCTGTCAATTTATGCCTGAGGTAGCTCAATATCTGAATTTCTGTCTTTTCTCAAGACACGTGTCCCAAAGCCCACTGAGAATGGCCCTGCTAATTATCAACTTGGGATGGCCCAAGACATATGATAACATATGACAGTTAAAAGATAAAAAAAAAAAAAAACTGCGAGTGCTCATCAGTCTCTGCACCAACTTTCTTCTGCAAATCTTGGTGATCCTCTCTGGTGTGAATAAAATACCCTTCACATGTGAGGGTCATTCTGTACCGAGACAGCCCAATATGGGTTGAGCCAAACAAACTCATTCAGTCCCCTGTCTGTGCAGTGACAGCAGCACCTGACACAGTGAAGGACCCAGCTGTTTTCCAGGCCAATGTGATTACAGAGTGGAAAGGCTTGGATAATAATATTCACAGGAGAGGCTGCAATAATCATGAATATACACAAACAGTGCACATATTCCTCTTTCTCTCACACCATCGTTCAAATGGAAACGGAAACCAGGTGTAGCAACAATAGTTGTAATAAATGTACAGTGTATTATTACATGTATTGGCTTTGTATGTCATTCATTAAAATGAATCACTAATATGCCAAGCTTACAGTTAAACAATTCTAATGATTAATGCTCGCATGTGCAGTTTTATCCAAACATACCTGAGGGAGGTTGTTAAATCTCACTGCACATAGTCAAATAGACAAGCAAATAGTTAACAGTGTTTTCTCAAATAATATGTATAGTTTTTTTTTTTTAGTCTCAACACAAACTCTTCTCAACTGTAGATGGAATATGTAGTGAACAATCCAGAAACGAGGACATGGTTAATGCCCTGAATCTGTAACTCATTTACCAAATGAGAAATGCTAAATTTACAACCAGTGTAACACCAAAGTCCCACCCACCACCATACTGTGGTTTATTAGCGCTGTCAGACCACACGGACCAATGATTTGCGACACTGAAAACAGCATAAATCCTGTGAGCACATAAGGCACTAAAATGATCAATATCACATCAGCATCAAAGTGCCCAGTGCCACAGTTTATAGATCATTCAGATCATCATCCTATTTTGGCTTATATGGAATTTAAGTATGGTTTTGTAAGAGAATGTAAGTTAGATAAGAGGACATAAAAAACAAGTCTTGGGTCTGTAATAATATCTTTGGCAGGATTGGCACCAAAAGGTAAATGTAATGCTGGAGAAGTTAGCAAGATACATGGCAAGTAGTGATACAAATGAATGTCTAATGTTCCTGAACTGGGCTGCTTGTAAAACCTAATGAAAAATAGAGTTTCACTATATTTATGTCGGAAATGTAATACTGTTCAAGAATAAATCTCAAAACTCACAAACATCTTGGACACTTTCTGGTTCATTGATGACCATGATTCAAACATTTGTCCAGCCACACAGGACATCTTTTCTGAAAGTTAACGTGAACTTCTAAAATGTCTGAATCAGAAATGAGTTGTGATGAAATAATACTTAAGCCATCCAAGTGTTACTGTCACCACGTTAAGCAAGGAGGACGTTTCTTATAATGTCAGAATCTGGACCTTTGTGGAAAGCTTGTAAGCGGACTTGGCCTCAGTTTGGAAACCTGTTCACACAGTTTAATTTTTTTGAATAACTTTACAAAAGTAGAGAAACTAAAAATGAAGGTCATATACAGTGCATGTATTAAAAAAAAACATTAATTGTATTCCTGAAGGCATGGAGAGTCTCACATTTACAGATGCTCCTCCAATCATTGCTATCAACAGTGTGTTGTTTATGATAACTTGATTATCATAAAGAGATATTTACCTTTTTTGTCAGGCAATGCCCAGGAGATGATGCGTCTCACCAAACAACAGTTCAGCAGCACTTTCTTAGAGAGGCCGTGGTTTCTGGGGAAGTGCCACAAGTCCTCCCTCCAGTGGGTTCTTTTGACTGGTGCAGACATGGTTTTGTTCACACTGTTCAGATACCAACAAAAAAGTCAGGAAAAGGTTCCTCCGTCCTCTTTGGCCATCATTACGGCGTTAATTATGAGTCCATACTTTACTAATTAGGAGGGCACAAAGTACTGTACAATCACATAAAGGGTCTCTTGTTACTTTCTAAGATGTCAGTCTGTTGTCTCTAGGGCTGTTTGCCCTAACCTAAAAGTGTCTTCCTGACATCTAGCTTGGGGAGCTTCACTCTGACAGAGTTTTGATCATCCAACTCTCTGAGTGCTTGCCCTATCTAGGAAAGCAGTATTCCAAAGTCAAGATGTAACATGCTCCGTTAATAATCGTGATCCAGAATCAAAGCATTACAGTTTATCCAGTTAGTTAAAGCTAAAGTGGAGGTCTAACTCCTGGGCATTATATATATATATTAAATGACAAATGATTTTTTTTTTCTATTTACATTACATTTTCTACTACAAAGCCTCCACAAAGTGATAGCTCACTATATTAAGTGTCAGGGATCTATGTAATGGTAGACTTTATTTATGACTGCCATATCAATAGAAAATGAATTGCTACACCATGCCCTTACCTTGTACGGTGAGTTGAGTGGCTTTATCTTCCCCTGTTGAATAACAGCACAGTACTCAGATTTCAGTCAACTGACCGCTTTCCCTTTCTTCCGAGCAAGTGAAACGAGAGTGATGGCAGGAGAGGAGGAGGAGGAGGAGGAGGAGGAGGAGGAGAAAGGCAGAGTGATTCCTTGTGACCAGACCGATGGCCAATGGTCTCAGCCCCTGTCCAACTCTCGCTGTAGGAAAGCGCAAGTAGTGCATCATCATCATCATTAGTGTCCCAGAGTGTCCACTAAGACAGCGGCGTGATCTATTCATGCCACCGATGGCCACCTCTTTCACCAAGTGAGGAATGACAGTCTGGAATGTACACTCATGCCCATGTCTGTGTCACAGTGGGAACATTTATAGAATTGTCAACATAACAACACAGAAGGACCACTCTTACCTGAGCATAAATATCCATATAAACTACCATAACCTATTTTTAACTCCATCCACACACTCTCTCTCTCACTCTCTCACTCTCTCACTCTCTCACTCTCTCACTCTCTCTCACTCTCTCTCTCTCTCTCTCTCTCTCTCTCTCTCACACACACACACACACAGGGGCTCAGACAGACTCCCCTACAGCTCAGCTGCCATAATTAGCAACAGTAAGCTCCCACCCAGCATCTACCCGAACTAAATCACACGGCATACTAAATCTGACCCAAACAACAGGCTAACAGACTGAAAAGAAGCAAATCTCAGATAAAAGGTAGCAATTATTTAGTCATTTGTTCAATATACAATGTCCAACTTAGTGTCCACTGAGAATTGAGAGGTTTAATCATATCCCCTAGATTTTCTGGCATAGCTAACTAGGCCCTAAAATTAGCCTAGCCTCCATCTCCATTTCATTTTTTCCTGACAAGTGGAATCGAGAGTAGCCCATTTTTAACTACTGCCTGAAACAAACTTGAGTAGCAGCAACCACAGGCTTGTGCCGCTTGCAAGTGGTCAAAAATATGATTTGAAGTTGCTTAAAATTGATCTTCAGATATATTTCAAGCAAAATCCAGGTTGATCTATGGTCACACAGAAGAGTAGCTCGTCTCAGTGCAAAAGTACTGGTATACTATATACTTTTTCTTGAAAATATGTACTTGCCTGTGATATTCAAGACTACAAACAATAACGTACAGATTAGGACGGCATGATTTGGAAAGAATATTAGTATTGCAATTACACTGCTACATGCTGCAACTGCGAAACATTTCAATATATTAAAGGACCCGTCCCATCACTTTTCCAGAATTAAAAACCCACATATTTCCAGGTGTTTCCATATTCAGCCCACTGCAGTTTAGCCCCACCCATTCATGGTGTAGTTCTAAGGAGCGTTTCAACCCAAGGCTGTCTTTTGAATATTGGTCGCATTATCAGAAACACTGTGATATTTTAGAGGCTCTTTTACATTTTACAGCCTTCTGCGATATCAGTATTGTGGAGAAAGATATTGCAATAATGATTAACAGACGATATATTGTGCAGCCCTAGTATAGATCAATGGCTGAGTGACTCCAGACATTACAGCAGGGGTGTCACAAATTACTCAATAATATCATAATATCTGTAATATCAATAATAATTTATTTAAATGTGCATTAATTATATACATTCATAGTAGAAGCAGTCATAGCATTTAGTTCCCAAATGACAAACATGGCATCTGCATCATTTTAAAGGTGTCCTCGACAAACTGAACAGACTCCACAAAGCGAATGCAATTAGCCTGGGTCACATTCCACTTACAGCGCTAAACAGAGCGTTAAGGTCGGATTTAGAGCAGGGATGGGTATTTCAAGCAAAAAAAATATTTGATATTTGTCAGGGACCACTTAAATATTCTTTGAAAATTCTTTAAAGCCGTCAGTTTACAGCTCCCTGGTTCTTTTTTATTATCATAATAGTTTTTAACATGATCACTACAATGCTCATTTTTTATTCATTTGGTTTAAGATTAAATGTTTTGTTAACTTTTTAGCCTCTGAAAAGTGCCTGAATCTGAAAAGAATCAGAATCCGAAGGTGCGTTTTAAAATTCTGTGGTAGTCTAAATGGTTAAACCAAAAAAAGCACTTTTAATCAGGATAAGCACTTATAATCAGTTTATATTACCAGTTTAATCAGTAGTGACAGCCTTTTAGGACAAGAGAGAATAACTATACAATTAACCTGTTAAGTTTCACCTTCCATTTTGCCAAAAATCTTCTGGAGTGGGGTACCCAACTTTAAAAGCTCACAGCTCCCTCATACTTTGGTCCTTTTGCATAATTTCACTTGCACATGAAACTTCAGAGTCTTGGCTGTCAAATGAGACCAACCACAAAAATGTACAACATACTTTCAATAAGCAACACAGGATGCAATAAAAGATTTTATAAACACTTGTGTCAAATGTCTTTCAATTCA
Organism: Brachyalestes nurse; assembly: GCA_037974405.1. Classification (NCBI taxonomy): domain Eukaryota; kingdom Metazoa; phylum Chordata; class Actinopteri; order Characiformes; family Alestidae; genus Brachyalestes; species Brachyalestes nurse. The sequence goes on from JBBPCY010000013.1 coordinate 13,755,875, forward strand.
GCAGTGCCTTTTCCTCCTGGCATTTGAAATTGGTCTGAAAGCACCTATAGGCCATAGCCACTGGCCCCAAGAACCTATGATCAAATTTTGAGTTCAAAAGAATAAAAGATGAGTATTTTACAACTGTTTTAGTAAAGGCAGACTTTGGAGACTCCAAAGGACCTTTTGGAGTCTCCAAATGGACCTTTGGTTACCATTTCCTTACCACAGCAGCCAGAGCTTTGAAATTTTACACACAGGTACCTTACCCCATGTAGATGACATGTGCTGAAGATGGGAG
>JBBPCY010000013.1:13780890-13791297 GCA_037974405.1 Brachyalestes nurse
AGTGTGCTGAAGGTAGGATTTGAACCCATGACCTCTTGGTCCAGAGGCAGGTATCCTACCCACTAGGCCACCACCACCATTCCATTTCAGAAGTGTTAAATGAGACTTACCCTGGACTAAAGAAACCAACTAATGGTTTCTGCATCTCATGCAGGAATTTCTTGGGTGGATGTATGGCGGTGTGAATGTGACAGTGAATGTAATGAAATATTATGAGAAAGAAGCAGCAGGCCCTGGAGTAAACACAATCTATGCTTTGTCTTGGCATGTTCATACATGTGATCACTAATAATTGCAAGTGTTCCTGCTGAAATGCCGCAATATAACATGGATGGACTTTCAGTCGATGTGACCAAATCAATGCAAATGCAATAACAATATATTGTCTTCTCCAAATCATGATTTCACTTATTTATGGCTTTACAAAAACACATCTCCTAAGCAGCAAAACTCTCCCACTAATAATCTGCCTGTAACAAACATCTTGGTGCTTAAAAAAAATACATTAAAACTTCAGGTTCCATACTGTCTTGGTTTTTGATGTTTCCATCAGTCTCCTGCCTCAGCAAAAGTGTATCTGGTCGTATATGTTTGAAATGGGCAAATCTTTTATAGAGTGTGTAAAGTGTGCAAGGAAACACACTTAGAAGGTGATGGTGCCCATAAAAGAGCGGGAACTAGACTATAGTGAGGCTGAGTGTTGAAATGATTACCTCTCCTGAGAATCACCTGGCTGGAAGCCGCTGCATATCGAGAAAGAAAGGTGCCTACCGTCATACTATCTCTCTTTAAAGCCTTCTATATCTGGCCTGCTGCATGAGAGAAGTCCTCCAGCTCTTTGTTAGAACGACCCAAGGCACTAGTTAGAGGACTTTAAGCACATACCTGCACCGTGTCCTTACCTGGGTAATGGAGAATTCTGCTTTCCTTTCCAAATACACACACATACACACCTACACAATGCTGCCCGCAGCATCATTTCACAGACACCAAGCTGGAGAAGGAAGCCTTGGAAAGGTGGTGCTCTTTCACTCCAATAATTATACTCCTCTCTCACTGCTGCCAATAACAGCCAGGCTGACCTGAAATTCTGCCGTCAATCATAGCGTGGGCACCGACTCCGGAGGCAGCGGCCCGGAATATTCCGACACACTCCGCCGAATTGGCTCCTTCACTGTGGAGAGAAGCAGATACAGAGCAAGACCTGCACCTCAATTAGAGTGCAGAGCCTTCAGGAAATAGACAACGTGTTGCATCGTACCCCAATTACAGCAACCACACAGTCTGGATCAAGCCCTGTGCCAAAGATTCTTTAGCTCACCTCTGAACTCAGCTCTTAGTTTTGGGTGGTGTGGGCTGGAAAGCAAAACACCAATCACGCTTTTTGTTTTGCAAATTCATTTGGAAACCATCTGTTTAATTATGCCAAAACACATTTGAACATACGATCTAGTAACGTCTATGCCCATAGGATGCCAGAATGTGTACTTTCACACACAAAATCATGTATACATATGGAAAGGAAATAAAAATGGTACAAAAATAGACCTTTTGTAGATCATCTAACAATTGGCAAGTGGTATACTAACGTATGTTCTTCCAGCTTTGAATACAAGCGATTCATTTGTAAATCCTTTTTTTTCTGGTCTTAAACTATATTGCCTAAAACAATAATAAAAAAAAAACAGGAAGTTCACAGTTACAGAAGAAAAGTGATATGCACTCTATGAGGAGGGAACGTTCGCTACACGGTAGTTTCATGTTTCCACAACCCAGTCTTAATGGTGCCCGAACTCTCCATGTTGAGATACGGCAAATTCTGCTGCCTTTCTGAGGTTTTGGTGGGTCCATTTTCCGAGGCCAAGTTCAGCCCATAAGACTTGGGCTGCACCTCCAGTTCAACAGGGAGTGCCTGCTTTGGGCAGTCTTTTACTGAGCTTGATACTTCAGTCTCAGCTCCCTCTCCTACTACACATCCCTTAACCAGCCCGTTGCTTTGGCTGCTGCTAAGGCCGTTTCCCAGGCTGCCTGTGAGGCCGTTCCTGAGCGTGTTCCCTAGACGGCCATTCCCGAGGTTAACGCCCCCGCCCTTGTTAGCCCCTCTGTCGAAATGGCGGGACCGGCGAGGCAGGCTAGTGCTAGCGTCGCTGCTGTCCTGCTGGAGCTGGCTCTGCTGGCGCTCGCGGTAAGCCAGGTAGGCCGCTCGCCTGCTGTTACGGGCATGTAGGCTGTCATGGTGGTGGCGTCTTTGAGGGGCACTGTGCACACTCCCCTCCACGCTGGTGGGCACGTCATAAGCATACTCACGCAAAACGGTCAGTCGGCTTGCGCGGTGCGCCCGTGCCCGGTTCTTGTGGTGCCGTCCTGAGTGCCCGTTGACACTAGCACTCCCCATCCCAGGATGACCATTGCTGCTAACGGGGCGATACTGGACCTCAACAGGCGCAACATGCATCTTGATCTCATTATCCATTGAGTGCTCTGTTAAGCTGTTGTCCAGCACAGCGAGTCCATTGGCCGGCGCAGGGATTGCCTTGCACTGGGCTGCTTCCACCTGCAGATTTGTTAGCTTGCAGCCCTGGTTAGAATTCCGCAGACTTGGTGCACTCTTATTGGTGCAAGACGATTCTGTGCCACTAGCAGGGCACCTTCCTTCCTCACTGTTTCCCGTAACAACCGATCTGCTCCCATCAGTCCCTGGAATTGGCACAAGCAGGGCATCAACCTGCACAGTATAGTTCCGTCGGCTGAAGCAGCAGGCCCGTGCCCAGTGGCGGCGCATGTCTTGGCGACTAACACAGTGACGGCCCACCAGGAATGCCCCCAGTGCCAAAGCAGCCACCCCAAACAGACAGGCAAACACCACATCTAATGGATGCTCCTGAGAAACTGCCAAGGCGCCGAATACCCACAATATGATGTAGAGACCAAGAGATCCAGCCACACCAAGGAGCTGAGCTGCAAACGTGTGCTCATTCTCTAGTGCCGACAGAGATACTGGCTGGACGCCAGACACAGACGACGATTCCGCTTGTCCAGGGTGGACCTCAGCGATCTCCGCCACAGACAGCCGCTGCTGCTCCTCGGGCTGCTCTTTGAGTTCAAAGCGTCTTTCCGGATGGCGACGCAGCTGAAGGAGGATGCTCAGGAAGTACATACAGTCCACAAAGACGATGAAGGCTGCTGGACCATAAAATGCTCCCAGACTGGGCTCCCACGCCATCCAACAGCTGAGGAAACAGAAAATGCTTTTGTTAGGCTTTACTAACGAAATAAGGAACACAGCCAATTAAGGTATTAGAGCACATCCTGCTACTACATATTTACTTTAAACTTAAGCCATTAAAGAGCACAAAATATGCAGATCATGCTCAGTCAGAGTTGTATGCGATCAAAGTTCCATCAGCCATATGGTAAAACATTTACACTGCATTTTTCCTCTCTCATTATGCAGAAGCCTGTTACGCGATTCCATCTTTGCGCACACTGCACATATTAATTAAGATTAATTAAACTCAAGAAATCTCAGATGGTGTGTATTTTCCAAAGGACTCTGCTGTTACCCAACCCAAACAGCTGCCAATAGTCAGGAAGAAAGAGGCAAGGAAGCTGGCAGACACAGGATGGCAAAGCTGTGGCTAAAAATAGAAAGCCATAATTAGGCTTGCTAACTTCAGAACACCTCAACTTTTCGCCTCCGCAAAGTATCCATTATTCACTTCGTAGCGCATAGGTAGAAAATGGCATAAATAACCAAAAAATGTTTTTTATTTATTTTTTATTTATTTTTTTAAAAAGCTTGTGGGTGTACAGAGATAAGAATAATGTGACAGTTGTGTCAACTGAGAGATTTGAAAACGTAGCAATGTGTTGCAGAAGGCACTAATGTACACAGCATTGTGGATTTCAAGAGAGTCTCATCTTGTCATGTACATTCAGTCTAGTACTCAGTATACAAAAATAACGCAAATCTGAGGTGCTCCTAACATGCCACTTCTAAATACAGGCTGACAATGTGAAATCTATGCAAACACACCAGACCAGATTATTACTTCTACTGTGTTATGGTTTTTATGAAACAGCATACTTACTAAGGAGCACTGATCCGACTGCCATAGTTTTTGATGTTGGCAGCTGCAGTTATGCCACAAACAATTATTGGTATCCCTCCACCTATCAAGTAGAACCTAGAGAGGAATTCAGAATATTTTTAGGCTACTGAACACAAATATTCAGACAAAGCTGTACTCAGATCCATTATCGGTCGGTAATGATACATGATTGTCCACATTGGTCACTGTATAAATATTCAGTTTCTGTGATGAGTAAACTTTTTATATACTATTTACATACTTTCAGAATGTGGGCAATTCTAGTATACGGTTGTATGCAAAAGTTGAAACACCCCTGGTCAAATATGATCTTTCATATTCTCCATATAGAACAAGTATTTATCATGCATTAAACGTGCAGCAGCATATTCTCTGTAGAGGATGTGTACTTTAAAAACTGACCAGGGTTTATCAGCAGGTATAATCATTTCCTGTAATAAACCAGCACCTCCTCTTTCCTAAGAATAGTTTTTACCTCAACATGGGCCTGGGTGGAGGAGGAGGCTCATCCAGCTCTTCGTATTGTTTGGTCTTGCGTGTCACCTGCTTGTAGATGTTCCTTGCGGTGACTCCTGACCACAAGGCTGTAGCCAGTGTAGAATAGTGCAGCACTATGCCCACCTGACACACAAACACACACCAAACCGTATCAGTACAGTGTTCCCCCGCAAAGTCACGGGTTCAGAGTACTCGGCCTCAGCTGTTCGCAGATTTTTTTCTCAGAACCGGATAATTTACCCTGCTTAATAATTAGCACTGCGGGAGACAACCGTTCATCACAAAATTTGCGGTTTTTCACAATTCACGGGTGCTCTTGGAGCGCAACCTCCGTGAATTTCGCAGGTTCACTGTATTTACACCACTGAGAAGTGAAGCACGGCTGAGTTAAAGCAATGGTTTGGCCAAAAGTCACAATTATATAATACGACTATTACACAGACAGATGCTCCAAAACTATGCAGTACAGCTCATACCGCTTGGCACACGCTGGCATAGCGAGTCTGGTTTATGCCCCCAGCAAACGCTGCACAGGTGAGGAGGATATGCAGACACAGGTTGACCAGCATATGCCAGCACTTCTTGCTGATACGCACAGACCTGTGAACACACACAACAATGCATGGATTAATGCCACCATTCAACCAAACACAGTCCACATCACTGGACAAAACCCACTGCAATTGTGATGTTACCAGCTTTAGCCAGATGGTGGCATCACGCAACGGTCCGCTAACATACCTTTTCAAAGTACTACAACATTTAACCCTTTTAACATCAGATTTGTTTATCAGACAGACATTTGTAATCAGTTTTACTGACACTTAAGTGATTTAGATATAAAACTTGGTAGTAGTAAATCAAAATAAAAATTTCACAGAATGAGCAAGGTTCTAGTTGGTCGTATCTTCTCCAAATTCTGATCCTTGCATCACATGGTTGTTTGATCACAGAAAATTAATAGCTGATAATATTGTGAATCTATTATATCCATCATTCTAATCAACCTGCAGGGTCTCAATAATTTTTTTTAAATCTATTTTTTCCTCATCCTGCTAATGCTCTCCCAGTGCAGAAAGGATAGAGATGAAGTTCTACCAACCAAAAATATGTATCTGCACAGGACTAAAATTCTAATAGCACTACTGAGTTCAGTGAAAAACAGACAATTGAGCCCATTACTCGAAAGAAAGCAGGAGGACACCAGCAGGTCCTATCAGGATGGAAATAAAATCACTGACGAGCACCTGTAAAAGAGCCAATTACCCAAAGAGCTCATGTACATTCAATCTTGGCTGAAAAGGGCTTAACACAGTATTTCCTATTCACAGTCCTGGGGCTCCTTGCAGTTCAGGGTTTCTCTTAACAAGTTACAGTACATAAAATGGATCTAACAAAAAGATTAAATGGACACAATTCACTAGTGAGTTGAAATTGAAAAGAGGGCTACTCCACGACTGAGACTTTAAGACAAATGCGAGTGATTTCTTGGTTCTTACTTGTGGTGGTAGATGTAGCTGATGATGATGGCCAGCAGACAGAGCACCAGTACAATAGCTGTGGCATAGATGACTGGGTGAAGAGGCTTGAAGCTGTAGGTGATAAATTCTGTCCGACTCAGGTCCTGTTTAAAGGAAGCATTAAACAGATAAACACCTAACTCTGTGTAATTTCTATTTATTGTCTGACCTAGAAGGAAACTATCCCAGGCAAAACACACAAGAACTTTCTTTGTAGTCTGCAATTCCAGATCACCAGCTACATTTTGTAAGGGCAACAAGTTTAAATAAGGTTTGGCATGCTGTAATAGAAAATTCATTGGCATTAACTGAATTACTGAACTAATACACCTAGCATTCTCACCATTAGCAGAGCATAGTTACTGAGTGAGTCGCAGGACAGCGTAGTGAAGTTGTCGTCATGGTGGAGGATTCTGCAGCCATCCGACTGCCAGCCGCCCTGACCATCCAGAGCACTGAAATCCCAACGAGCAGCCACAGGGTCTGAGCCGTGCAGGAACCGCCGCAGAGTCACATTCACCGGGCTGCGCAGGGGCTTTTTTAGTGGGACACCCTCTGACAGCAAGACAAAGGAGGACACAGGTATTCAGTGTTGGTTAACACTAGAACCGCCAAGGGTGTCATTTTTAGCCCTTGGCATTTTCAAATGCTTGTAGTTCTGTTAAAATAAAACCCCTACTATAAAACCCATCTTTAAGTTCATGACTTTTCCTAAAATGACTTTACTAATCATCTAGTGGATTTTGGTGACTGTGTGATAAAAAGAAAAATAAATACGACCATTTATACCTAGAACCGCAGAGGAGTAATTTTTACTCTCTCATTTGGATCAGCTGTCATTTTTCGCGCCACACCACGCCCCGCCCACCGGCCCGGTTGCTTAGCAGCGCTAGACGCTTGTGACGTCATCCGACTTTACCGGGGCGCCATCAATTAAAATACTACGAAATTTAAGACATGGACTCTTACAAAAGATATATGACAGCAGAAGAAGCCTGGCTATTGTACGAGTATCTGAGCGAGGGAGAGTCGGAAAGAGGAGAGATCACTGTGGATGTGAGTGAAAAAAAAACGTAAAAATATATTTTTTAAACACTTATATTGTCAAGTCTCCATTATTATTTAAAAAAGTTGGGAATGAGCTGCTTCACAGCTCTAGAAATTACATCTTAGCATCGCTGTAACAGCGTTTACCATTCAACCACCAAAGCTGCTCTGAAGTTTGCTCTAATTCTTGTTCAGTTATGTAAAGAACTATAAGACTTAGAGGATTGTAACGATGCATCAAGAATTATGATACTGCAATGATAAAACAATACTGCATTGTGCAGATGTGACAAGACATCATGGAGAATAAGCATCCTATAAATTATTTCTGACAAAGCTGCATTTTTTGAACACCAAAGTGTGCAAACAACCAACACTAATCAAAAACCCAGTTCAGAACATACATCATGTGCCACAGTCTTCCAGCTGTAGTCTCATTAGTAGATTATGGTACAGCTGATTATGGTCATGATTTTTCTGGATTCACAAAAATATTAAGAGAATGTCAAATAGCAAATCCAGTATCATAAATCCATGGGACTGTTGACTTATTGTTGTTACAGTGGTGAAACTTTGTCACGGCAGCAATAAAATATTCATTCAATTAATGAACATAGAATGAAAATGTAAATGTCTAAACCTGTGAACAGTAATACACATTCCACCTGCTCCAAGGCCGTCAGGGATGAAAACAGAACTGAAACATACGCAGTGGTCACGACAACAATGCAGGATTCATGCCAAAAAAACAAAACAAACAAATACAAAAACTATTTTGTTCTGATCTGCCAGGGCTTACCAATCTTGGTGAGGATTACGGGTGTGACCACGCTTCTTCTCTTGCTGCTGTCAGCCAGCATGGTGGAGTTGCCAGTGGGAGGGAAAAGTTTGCCATTGCGGAAAGCCAGCAGCTGAAGCTTATAGACGATCTCGTCTGCCTCACCAGAGCTGAGCAGTGAAGAGAAGAGAGATGGGGGCAGCTGCACAGACGCCTCTACTATAGTGTTCTGCATGTTCACAGGGGAAGAAGATATCATTAAATCATGGACATTTATTCAAAGTCAAAACATGAAAGGTGTAATTGTAGAAACATTTCTTTGGTGTGTAGTTAAATGTCTAAATATGTAGTAAATATGTCTCTACATCAGGGATCTCCAAATCCATTCCTGGCATGCCAATGTCCAGACATTTGGTAGTTCCCCTCCTCAAACACATTCACTAAACCTGGCAGGCGAGCTGAAACAGGTGTGTTGGAGCAGAGAAATCACCAAACTGTGATGAACACTGTCCCTCTAAGACCAGATTTAGGCACCCCTGCTCTACACCAATGTTATAACAAAATATCGAACATGCAAGACGGTAACATGAAAAATGTCCTGAACTTTAATGTATGCTAATGTAATGAGAATCTGATCCAAGTCATTTTGGACCATTTCTATTGGTTCATTCATCATGAAATGTTCCTGGGCTGTGACACAGTTTTCAAAATGAAATTCAGTTCACTTTTGAAATATACTTTCAACACCCCAGCATAGCAGAAATACTGCAATTTCCACCACATAGTAGTGTACATATTTTATTCAAACCAGCTGAAAAAGATGGTTTTATGCTTTGTTTCCACAATCATGTCCCGCAATTTGCAATCAGCAAATAATCCAATCTGCTATTTATGTTTTGTGGCCATTTTACAGCATAGTCATTATTAACCTATAATCAAATTTGACCTTCCTGATAAGTACGCAACCAGTTACTTTAATTTTCTGCACTGAAACCATTTCATATTTACTACAAATATATAGTGTATACACACTGAACTGGCCATTTCAGTTTTATTGGACTAATATGAAATAACCACTTTATAAGGCTGGGAATATGCTGTGATTTCAAATTGCTCTATCATGCATTGTGATTCTTTTAAAAGCATATCAGCACTGAATCGAATCCTGCATTGTTACCTTCTGAAAGTGTGACTCTCTGCTGTGGGTTGTATTTACACTGATCAGATAGTTTTGGTTTAAATAACCCCTTTTATAAGGCTGCAACATGCACACTGTAGCTGCTCCTTGCCCTCGGTTGAGATATTTGTGATGAAAAGCTTTACGGAAGATTATTTGGAATATTTAGTACATGGTTCTTTAATAAAATAAATTCAGTTAAAAATTATTTTAAAAGTGGGGTTAAAAATAAAGCGGAAGGAGTTCAGATCAGAGTTAAGATCTCTCGACATGACACTGTCAGCCTACTGTAGACAATGTAGACACAGAACAAATGAAACTGGACAAATCCAGTGTGAATCACATTAATAACACTTCATAGTGGCAAAGTATACCTGCAAAATAATGTAATACCAGCCATAGGACAAGAAGAAATGAGGAGCTGCACACCTTTAGGGCCAGGGCAGAGAGATTGCTGGTGACATTGCATTTGAAGCTGAGCTGGCGGTCCAGGTTAATGTCAGGGTTTAGTGGGCCGAGGTGAGGAATCAGAGTGCGCTCTGGCACCATCTTCTGGAACAGCGTGCATGTCATGCCATTGAAGCTGCTGGCCTTGATCACATGAGCCTCAACTGCAATGTTGTGGGAGTTCTGTTGTGGCAATCAATCAGTCAATCAAAAAATAATAAACTACAACAAACCCCATAAACCAACTATACTACAAACAAACCGTATTTTGCTTGCTATAGGGGTTGAACACATTTAATGAAAGTGATCAAACCATTTTTTTTTCTCTCCGTAGTCAAAGCACAATGAGCAGTTAGGAAATGTGAAGTGAGTTCTGTCAGATACTTACAGTGTAGTAAGACCCGCTAGCCAGCCGGAGTAGAGCAATCTTCTGTAGACTCTCAACGATACGGGAGCAAGCTCGTGCCTCCTTCTGCGCCATCCACAACACTCGCTCATCAGTTAACATCAGATTACTGGAGATATCCACCATCACGTCCCCTAACTGAGACAGAACACACGACAACACAGGCATATTCAGCACAATGTCTCAATCAAAACTGAACAAGTAAATGATTTCAAATCATGTTGCTGGCCATAATGTCTACATCCAACAGAGAGCAGTCTTGTATGACACTCAGATACATTCGATTGACTTCCCATCTGACTTTATTGAATTTAATTGAATTTATGCAACCGTTCCCTTTATACAATCATTCTAATCCAAGGTACTTTGCTCAAGGCTTCCTCAGTGGTGCCACTAGCAGTCCTGGTTCAAATCCCAGGACT
>JBBPCY010000013.1:13791397-13806618 GCA_037974405.1 Brachyalestes nurse
AGTCCTGGTTCAAATCCCAGGACTGCCAGTGGCACCACTGAGGTACCCTGGAGCGAAGAACTGTCCCCGCACACTGCTCCCCGGGCACGGTGTTGCTGGCTGCTCACTGTAAATGGGTTAACACTTTGTGCTGTGCAACTTGTACTGTGTCCATTTGTCATGTAAAAACACAACAGAAAAGTATTACTATACTTAATTAGTTGGTGAGTATCTGTATAGCATAATTAATAACACTCATATGTAAAACGCTGGAGTACATATAAATGAAACAAATACTCTGGCACAACAGTTCTGCTCTCCAGGAGAGTGTATAATAGATGGGCTAACTCCCTCAGAGGAAGTCAATGTGAAAATACATGGTAGTGCCAATACATGGATGACAAATTTCATTGTAATTTAAGAGGGGTAGGTTGAGAAAAAGTAAATAAAAAATTAAGTAAAGAAAGCCATGTGATTTCTACACCCTTTTAAACTGAGAGCTATGAAATGGATCTATGTACAGGTGTTACATGCCAACATTTCCCCTCAACAGAGCACGGTGAAACCTGACACTAGAGATGTAGTTCCACGTTCCTCTACGGCTCTGTGGCCAAATCCCTCCGTTCTGATCTTATCTCCTGCCTCTATGCAGCTCTCACCATGGATTAACCCACAGAAAGCCCGCTTTGTTCTCCAGTAAGACAGAACATAGGAGAGAGTGAGGTGGTGAACAGGGTTATTGATAGAAGCAGTCCATTTCAAGCAGAATTCAGCTTGTCTTTTACTGGTTAAAATTTTAGACTTAGTCAAGGTTAGCTACTTCTGAACATCAGGGTCTTTGGGAATCTCACTGGGAGCACTTTGTCAACATGGGTCAAGCCAATTCTTGAACTAAACCATAATGTCAACTGTCTTTTACTATTAAGAATTCCATTAGGCTAGGCTTTGGTGTCTGGGTCTAAGAAAACAAATTCAACAAATGAAGCCAAATAACCACTAAATCAAAATGACCGACTCAAAATATTGTTTCTTGTTTATAGGTGGATGCACCACCTTACGCACCTCTTTATATTTTTCAGCAAATGTCCCAATCTTCTCGATCATCTCAGCCACAAAGATCACATCCACCTTGTCAGAGAAGTGGGGAGCTTCCACAGTGTAAGCCAGGAGCTGCCTGGCTGTATGAACAGCATTGGTCAGGTTCAGGGCCATCTGCTCACGGAGGGCCAAGACGGCAAGACGGAAACAACAAAAAAACATTAAAGGAAACGAAAGAAGAAGAAAGAGAAAAATAATTAAGAACATGAAAATTACTACAGAACATAGAACTATACTGGTGACAGAGTGTAAAGGTCTGACCCAACAATGATTGGATTTTTAAAGAAATGCTTCAAATGCATGATAAAAGCTTACATTTCATCATGATTCAATTATTTTAGTACAGTTCGGAAGCATATAAAAAAAAAATGACGCTGAACACACAGATGGAATACTGGTAGTAAAATATAGCCTGCCAAGCTTCTTTTGGAAAGAACAAAATGGCAAAAAGGGAATTTCTTTCATGCATCCTTCCAAATATTATAACTGATTCAAGCATTTCAAAATGATTATTCTAAAATTCCATGCATTTTCACATCCCTAATTGGTGACATTATTTTCTGTTTCGCTGCTTTTTTCCTGGATGCATTCTAGAACAGCCCATTTTACAAAGGGACCACTATGTAGAGGTACTAAGGGCACACAGGGTGAGAGGCTGGGAGGGGGGGTCTGTTTTGCACCTGGTTGATGATGTGGAGAACACGGGTGGTGTCCTTCATGTACTCGCAGCGGGAGTAGTCTTCCTCAGCCCAGTGCCCGCTGCGGTCACAGCGCCTCCTCGCACGCCGGTCTTCAGCTGAGCTGACCGAGTAGATCCCAGTCCCAGTCACCTGCCGTGCACAGGGGAGGTACGCGGTGATGCCGGCCAGGGTGCGAGGCCATCTGCAAACACACAGAACAAAGCTGAGTGAACTAATACAGGCTCCTTTACAGAAATCAACATTCAAAATTCAGCTCACTGAAAAAAACAGCAAATGTTACAATTTCAATATTGCCAACACAGCTGTTTTTGCTACTGTGACAAAATACAGATATCAAGCTGAGCGCTCCTCATGTTTTTAGATAAGCAAGTTTAACAATCCAAGCTGCAAAACTAAAGAAGCAAACTGCAGACACCAACAGACTATTTATAAGATAAGGGGAACACTGTATTATTATTATTACTACTACTACTACTACTACCACCACTACTATTATTATATTTCCAAGCTGTGCCAGTTAAGTCCCCTTGAAGAAATGCTGCATCCTGGTTTCTGTAATTGCAACAAAAGATTCCTATTGCGTAACATGAGTTTGTTTTGTGTGCTGTTGGGATTTGAAAGACGCTTTCTGCGCCACATTCATTTTTCAGCCACAAGAGGGCAGGGAAGAGCTACAATTCTCACACGGCATTAAACACAGCATGGCCTCAGGGTACACATTTAAAGCCTTTACTTTACCCAAGTAACTCCTCAGAGCTACGTGTAAGCAGCTGCATTTCCAGGCCTCGAAGATCTAAGTTAACTCACCTGTACTCTCCCTTGTTGTTGGACACCCTTTCAGGGGTGCAGTATTTGGCAGAATTCTCTACGACCACGATGTGGACCGTGCGGGTGTTGTTGCCACGGCTGGTCCGCACACGGCACTCCCAGTCCCCCGTGAAGCCCGGCTGGATGTTTGAGATGGTCAGGGCACTGCAAGGAGGACAAAAGAAGAGATTGTTCTCAAATGACAGACTGTTCACAAGAGAGAAGAGATTGAGGTCACTTATCTAGTTTCAAAAGCTACAATTTAGTCCATCAGACATATTATTTTACAGAGTTGTTGCCTGTTTTAATACAATAATTATATACACTTGAATGAGGAGCTTTACACATCATTATATGGTTGGATGCCATATGCACACAGAATAGAACTACTTTTTCCTTTTGGAATTGCAACTATTGATTTATAGAAATCTTAACCTGTAGCCTAGTGTTCAATTGACTTCCACACATTTTTTTACCTTTAAAGTGTAAAAGTGACCATTTGTCATATGTAAACACACCACAGCACACAGTGTGAACAGCACAGAATTCTTTTCTACATTTAACCACTTCACCAAGTGAAGCAGCGGGCAGCCAGGAACACAGCGCCGGGGAGCAGTGTGGGGACGGAATCTTGTTCAAAGATACTTCAGTGGTGTCACTAGCAGTCCTGGGATTCAAACTCACAATCTGCTGATCACAGGGGCAACTCCCTAACCATGCCCACACACTGCTGCCTGGGCACTGTGTTCCTGGCTGCTCACTGCTTCACTTGGTTGAATGAGTTAAACAGAAAATATCTTTACTTGATACTTAGGTGGTGATTATCTGTATAGCCTAATTGACAGCACTCATATGGAGTACATGTAAATGAAATAACAAATTCTGCTACAAGAGATCTGCTCTACAGTAGAGAGTATAAAGGATGAGCTAGCCCAGAAAAAGGGTGCTAAAGTGCCAGCATGCCATGGTGCCAGTTTATCAAGACTAGAGGTTTCCAAACAAATTAATGCATTGCCCACAAATGTATTTGTTATAATGTACATAATAATTCAAGCTGACCATGTGTATCAAACACTACAGAGCACTTTCTATATAGAGGGCACATCAACAAAAACACTTTTTGCAATTGTCTTTATAAACTAAGTGTAGCAGACCTGTTATATCCAGGGCTGTTTAATTACAGTATACTCATTTTCATCGTAAGTAACATACAGTTCTCTATTACATCCATTAGCGTTTCAGCTTGGTCTTCTGTCTGTAATACCTGGCAATGAGAGAGCAGTTTTGCACCATGCTCTTCTCTATGTAAATGCCCTGAGTGGCATCAGGCTCCACCATCTTGCCATCCTGGTACCACAGCACCTGCATGTCTTCATCCACGAAAGAGGCCATGCATTGGAAGGGCAGGCTGTCCCCCTGGAAAACAATCTGGTGCTGGGACGGAGTCATCTGGAAAGAGGGAAGCTCCAGGGGTGGATCTGGAAGGAGGATGAGAAGAGTTGTTCATCCATACTGCACTATTGTCTTTCTACATAATGTTAAATCATAATGTAATCAAGGTATTTCTGTGTCACACCACTGAGGCTCATCATATTGGTCAGGCCAATATAATTTACAGATAATTATTAAATGTGACAGTGTAGTTTTAATAAAAAAACGCAGATCATAGTCACAACATGCAGTGTGCAGATGAGGTGTTCCTAAACCTTGGGGCTGTTACATAGAACAGGAAAAAACCACAAGGTTCTGACTGTAGTTTTTGGGGGGAGAGTAATTCTAACACATAATATTTTAACCCACTGCCACCACTTGCTGTTAACATTCAACATCAAAGTCTTCAAGGCGCAATGGAGTAGCCTCCCCAGACATATTAAGATTAATTCATGCACCGTGAATAGCTATTCTTCATTGAAAAGTCTTGAACTGGACGTAATCTGTGTCTGGGAAAACAGCCAGACAAAGTCTTCACTGTGCCAGTGTGCCTTGCTCTTATCAGTCTAAAATATTGCACAATGTCTGCATAATATGAGGGGGGGTGGGTGCGGTGGTATTCAGGGCCAAACATGGGCTTATCTCTCATCTATTTGAGCACTGCTGTGTAAGGGCCAGGCCCTGCTGCACCTTAAGCATACCAGTGTCTCCATTCAAATGTTCTACCGAATACTGCCTCCGATGCTTAACTATGTATGCTGTTGTATTCATTTCTCCATAGTGGAAATCTTATAAAGTCATTTTACTAGAAGGCAATTACAAATGTTTTTCTCAGGAAGGCAAAAACGGATAAAAATGTAAATGAAAGTGTGAGAATATAAACTTTAGGACATGAAAACATTTCTATAACTTTAAAACATAACAGTACGGTCTTGTTTCTTGAGCTGCATTCTTCTATAGTGATAAACCATTACACAAAACTGCTAAAAACAGGTTTTTTTCTTCAGCGGCTTACAACCTCCAACATCATTGTTGTTCTTAAAACATTCAGAAACTCACATTCTACTCGTGTATCTCGAAGGACACTGGAATGTGAGAGGGCTTTGAAACTATCTTGTACTGTGCGTTTAGCAGAATAGTGAGTTCAACACAACAACGTGTCGGTTAGACATTTGCGCTCATTATTCTGACACACTGGACTGGTGTAGGCGGTTAAAAATGTATTTGGTGCATCTATACTTAAAGTGAAAGAGGAATGCTTTAATAGAGTTTATCCAAAAAAGTGTAATTCACACAAATTCTTCTTTTCACAGCATAGCTTTTCACAGCATAGCTAATCAGCCAAAATATGTTTGTTTTCTGAAGACTGTTTTGTTATTTTTGCCCTGGAGCTACATAGCTAATGAAGCCAACATGCAATGAAAGCTTATGCATCAATCATCTCACAGCTGCTTCAAACCATGCGGAGTTAAGTAACAGACAAGCCTATGTGGTTTTTAACACAACATAATATTACCCATAAAACTGACAAAAGTATGTAACAGCTAAAAACAGTGGAAGCAATCCTGCAGCCTGACTTTTGTTCATATGAACACGTGTGTGTGTGTCATTACCACAGGTGAGCATTTCAGCTTTGAGGGAGGTCACGAGCTTGTTATGTAGCGAGTGAGGGTAGGAGCAGCGTGTGTCCTTCACTCCTACACCCTTCTCTTTGATCCAGCGCACCAACCACTGCAGGTTACAGTCGCACAGCAGATAGGGGCTCTGGAACTCTCTGAAACACGCAGGACACAAGTAATAAAGAATCACTTTCACCATTCTCTTCAGTAGCTGTTTTTTATTCATTTGCAAAGTATGTGTAAACTACTGTTTTGTTCATTTTCTAAGTGAAAATAACTGTACATCCTCAACCTTAAATATGGCATTTTAGTGCAGTTTCTTTTCATATGCTAAGCATATACTGGGATATATATAAATAAAATACTGAACACACGTCACCTACCTATTAAACTCAGATAATAAACTGTGACTGTGCACTAACGTGTGTTTTGTGTAGAGGATGTGAACTTAAATCAACAAAACAAGGTCATTTCTCCAAACATTGGCATACAACATTACATTGTGTTGCTCAAAAAGCGATTTATATCTCTGACCGTTTCAGAGACTTTATATAATCCAAAAGTCTTCCGGCCTCCCTGACCAAGGTATAAACATTTCAGCTTTAGGAAATGTCCATCTGTTTGCGTTGGAGTGCACAGGGGGCCAATATCACAAAGGTCACAATAAAACAGAATGTGGTGCGGGGCATTAGGTTTGGAGCTAAATCACGCAGGGCTGAGTAAGAACAGTGCTGCTTATTCATATGCATTAGACCCTACAGAGGATAGTGAGGACAGCGGAGATCATCATCAGGGTCTCTTCCCCTCCGTCATGGACATTTACATCACACCCTGCAACTGCAAAGCCACCAGGCTGGCAAAGTGTTCTGCAGCATACAGGCCTTCAGTGCCAGAATAGAGAACAGTTTCATCCCTCTGGCCTTCAGACTCCTCAATCAGAACTAAACTGAATCATAAACTACACACACACGCACACGCACGCGCACGCGCACGCGCACACAGACACAGACACAGACACATGCACGCACACATATAGAGGTGCACGCACACATACAGACACACACACACACACTTCATATACACACAGAACTATTCTGCCTTAAACAGCTTACACCCCTGTATTCATTATACTGCACATCCTCTGTTCTGCTGCTATTTTATGCACAATTACTATTTATTGTTGTCTACCTCCATCTTTCATGTTTGTACAACTAACGCCTCCGCTGTTGGAACACAGCATTCTGTCCTAATATTGTATTGAGTCAGCCGTCTACTGCGCGTGCTGATTGTTGCTCGTGTTTTTCTTACACATCTCTCCTGCTCTCTGTGCACTGTGTTTATGGTGTACTGTGTTTTGACTTGAGAAAACTAGGACTGAGGAGTAAGAAAACTAAGGAGTCTGCATGCTGAAACCAAAATGATTTTTGCCTTTTTCAGTGGACTTACAGTGTTTTGAGAGATACGAGGCTATCAAAAGTCCCTTGAGACAATGATGAAAATGTGTTCCCCGATAGGTTGCTGGGGAAAAAAAAAAAAAAAGACAGATGAGATTTGGCATAAATTTCACATAAGTGACATTTACATTAATTAAGCAACACTGGGTAGGCACACGCTCATACACAGCTCTCTACTAACATTAAAAATATCTATTGCAAAGTACACTGTCAGACCCATCTAAATTGTAATTCGCTGCAATAACTTTAATTTCTGTTTTAAAGACAGACTGTTCAGAGCAACTGACTTGTTTCAGATTCAGTTTAAACGAGGCAACATCTTGCTTGATGCTATTATGTAACCTATATTCATTAGATTCACTTTCACAGGCACACACAAAACAGTTCCATTCTGCCGTCACGTGGGAATCCTAATGAAGTTGGCAAGAATAGCTTTACCCTCACCTTCATGATGTGGCGAGGACACGCTAATGTGTGCTGCTGTTGCTACACCCATGGGATGCAGAGGCTAATACGCTAATCTTACAACACCTGTTACATTTTAGCTCTCTGTAAAGGACAATTAAGTCCATAATTCCAAGCCAAATGCCTACAATGACACTGATGTCCTTGTCATTAAACTCTGAACACAGCAATTAGAAAACAGCTATTAAAACCTTTTTTCCACTATTTGAAAATCCAAGTGTCTAGAACAGAGTTCACAAATATCCAGACCACCTAAAAATGCTGATGCTGCTAGCACTATACTGACAATATCAAAAAACAATGTACTCACAGTTTGACGAGATTCGTAAGGCCTTTGAAAATGTTGACATTGATGCAGCCGATTCGGTTATTGGACAAGTCTCTGAAAAAAAAAACACTCAAATAAATACACACACATATATATATATATATGTGCACACGCGCGCACGCGCGCACGCACGCACGCACGCACGCACGCACGCACACACACACAGTTCATTACAACAGTTACCAAAAATGAAACAGCACACAATAACAAAAATGCACTCAAGTTGTATTTACCATAATCTGATGTCCTGAAGAACAGACCAAGTACTGGTTGCTAATAAATGACAGTCCTGCACTAGATCCCACTAAATCCCTTTTTTTTAGGATTTAAGAGCTTTATCAAAAATCCTATGCTAATCTCACCCTGCCTAGGGGGTTCCTCAAGATTATAAAATTTTAGCTGACAATTAACAATTTAACTGTCTTTATGTTTACTGTATGGAACTATTAAAGAACAAAGTGGCCTAACGTCCAAAAAGCCTAAAGTGGCCAAAATGACTGGTTAGCTAGCTCAAGATCAAATAAACAATCAATACTCACTGCTGCCCTCTAAAGGTGTTACGGCACTGCTGTTTGAGCATCTGTCATTTCGTTATAACCCATGATGTTTCTTGATTGCACTGTCTACTGTATTTTCATACAAATATATGATCATTAAGCTACAAACTTGGAAAAATAATTGTAATCAGGTGGCATAAATATTTCAGGCCACTTGACTGTATTTGGACCACTTAGTATGGATTAAATGATTACATTAGTAAGTGACTGGAAGATGTGATTCTGACTCTGAAGAACAAGGTGGACAGAACCACCTAAGTTTAAGTTCATGCACTCTTTCAAGTGGCGTTTGCCTCCTCTAGCCAACGTGACACGTTAGCAGCAGGATGGATTTACTATGCCCTGCAGTCAGTGACTTAGTCGAGGGAGCAGCCAGAACCACATGTTAAGGTTCTTGTTCAGCTAAAGTTTGCCTGTTGACTGAGGGAACAGTAATTCCATTTTACTGTTGTGGGTTTTAGGGAACAGCTGGGGAATTTATAGTGAGGAAATTCCATTCTGAGTGGAGCTGGAGGGCAGACTGGAAGCTTGGAAAGCACTTTACTGCTGACTTGGGATCGGTCGTTTTCACTTCAGACCCACACTCTTAAAAAGAAAGGTGCCAAAAAGGATTCTTTGGCACGGTGCCAAAGACGAACCACTGTGAGCTCCAACCTTGCAATGGACATTTCTTTTGCAAATGCAAAGAACCTCTATATAAATGTAATGATTTAACATAAATCAAAAAGCTCCAGATCCATTTAGCAATCTTTTAAGAGTGCAGCTTGGGTTGGGTAACATGATAATTATGAGACTTTCATAATACATACAGTTTACATTACAATTACATGTGTTTTTCTGAGCACACTGTGGATACCGTCAGTACTTACAGAACACAGACCAAATGCATCCTTCATTGCGAAAAAGCAGAATTAGTCCTGTTTTGCTACATTCAACTCTGTGCTGGGCTAAATCTTTAATAAATGCTTGGAAGTTAGAAAAAGCAAATATCGTTTCTTATATCATATGATTAAAATTTCATAACTTATCACAGAGAGAAACACTAAGCATACCAATGTCTAACTAGAAACACAGAATGGATTACTTTGGTAACATTTTTGTAAGATGTCCACAGTCTGGATCAGTAGTGGCAAAACATGTATGAGGCATCGAAAAAACATACGATTTCACTCAACCAAAGAGATGCATTCTCTAGGACAAAGGTTCCCATTCCTGGCAACCCCATGCCCTGCATATTTGTGTTCTACTCTACATACCTGACCCAGTCCTGACAGAGCTTGTTAAGTTCATGAGTTGAATTAATGCCTGATGCAACAAACCACAAAAATGTGTATAGTGTGGATTTGTCAAGACTTCCAGTTCTAGAGCAAATAAACTCACTACAATAAACTGTTCTAACTTTAGTTATTTAACCCCTGAACTGCTTGTCGCTTGCTCCTTTTCAATCATCTAAATCATGTTTGTTGGTTTACCTGCGTTGGCCTTTAGCACTGAGCCTTTCAAGCAAGTCTTTCTTGTGCTTTCATTCCTTTCATTATCTTCTCATCTCCCTTCTCCATTCCTGTCTCGCCCTTCCCTCATCTCTCCAATCTTTTCATCTCTCTCCTCCATACTGCTCTTTCAAACTCCCTGTCTTTCCCTCCGTCTCTCCCTTCGCCTCCGTGAAGAGAGAACGAAAGGGAGAAGAAGCTGAAGCCAATGGCTTGTCTCTAAATGTAACATGGGAAATGTAATTAGGTACTCTGAAGCAAAGCAGCAGCAGATGGGAGAAATTAAAAGATTGGACGGAGCAGAGTCAGGAACACAGCGAGTCTTTTGTTGACTGAGTCTGCTACTGAACGAATTTAACCAGTTAGTGTGCTTTTCATCTCCTCAGTGTGAATTAACTTCGTCACCCCTTTCCAAAACTCAAACAAGACCGCACAAGCTTCAAAGTCAAGTCTTTCTGTTGTTCTTCATAGTTAGGCCACAGTTTAATCACATCTCCTTGTGAAAATGATCAGAAGTGGTCAGGTAGAAACCGCTGAAGTTTCTTTTTATCATTTAAAAACCTAACTTAAGAAAGCTTTACACTGATAGCTTCAATATAAACGTGGGGGATAAAAGGGGGGGAATTCATCTTGCACTCGTTCTGCCTTAAACGCCAGGCTGACCGTCACCCTCGCTTGGAAGTTCGGAATATTTCTCCATTCAGGCAGCCAAGGAGTAGTTTATACTGGCAAGAAACATGACATGCTAACAGTCTCTAAGCACACAAGCTCTCGCCATATGTATATAATATACAGAACGTGTACATTCACAGCCTCACCACACATAAACTCGACTCCATCAAAACCACCCACTACCCCACACACGCACACCAACCACCCCAAAAAAAATCTTCCTACCACACAGGCAGCAAAATCTACCTCTAAAAAATGAGATATATAAGAAATATACACATCACGATCTGTACTAAGATGAATGAACCAGTAGAACATTAAAATAAGGTATTTTGTGTATGCATGAGAGTATTTCTCTCTAATTAATGTTTTAAATTTGGACAACAGCAAGAAAATAGACTTTTACATCAAGAGACAGAGACACCCTCCTTAGCAGCACAAATGTGCAGCAATAGCTTAAAATCATCTTGAGTGCTTGGTAGGATAATTCACCTTAAGAGTAAAAACACTAGATTTGTTATTTAAAGGGGACATATTTTTGTATTTCCATATGTGTCTCTACTGCTCCTATAAACACTCGAAAAAAACATCAATTTTCTGTGAGTCAATTGAAAGATTTTGGTGTCAGGAATCATATGCTTCTATGAGTTTTTTTTTTTTACAGTTTCCTTATTGTGACGTCAGGAAATTTGCTTAGAACCGCCCTTCACCTGTCGAGCCCCACTCACTAGATTAGTTAAAGATCCGCCTTTTTTGTCTGCTGGTTTTACGAGCATGCATAAGACGCTGAGTGCTGCGGCTACAGGCAAAAGCAAGTCACATAAAGTGTTGTGGCTGGATAGCGCCTCCGTTTTCTGCCATTTTCACGTGTGGTAAACGCAGAGTAAGCATGGGATGAGTGGGGCGTGGCCAGCAACAACTTATTGCATAAAAGGGACAGAGCCCTTAAACGGATAGAGCTGGTGAAATCTCTTTATGAGAGAGTGATTTTGTGTAAAGAACTTCATGAACATGTTTTGTAGCCCATAGACCTATTATAACTTGTTTAAAAAGAGGCATAATATGTCACCTTTAAAGGAATTTACCAGGGATGCACTAACCATGATTTTTAATATTTTTAAACATACTATTAGAGCCTTAATCTCACACAGTCTGGAAATATTAGTTACTTAAATAACACCAACAACACTGATACAGATCAGGAAAAACAAATACAATATTTGCCAACTGCATGTTTGGAGCAAAAATCTTATCAACAGTTGACAGACGTTCTCAAATGTTTCCTTTTCTGCATTACACGTATACACTCTCAGTCTCACAAACACACCCACACACACTCTTCCTCATTGGCTTATCTGAAAGTTGATAGATCCAACACATTTACTAGCAATTTCCATTGTCTAATGTGTTCAGAGCTTCTGCATCGACGCAGCAAATCAAGACTCCACTCACTTCAAGTGTAAACTAATCTTCAAGAGCAGCACTACTGCCAACACGCAAGGAATGGGAATTCAGACTCCAAATTACTTACAATCTTTTAAGAGCAGTAAGTCCAAGGAAGGCTCCCGGCTCGATGCGACTGATGATGTTATTCTTTATGTCCCTGCAAAAGAAACAGCAAGCAAGAGGTATAAGCAATACTCCCAACATACTCTGTAGAAAAATTCAGTCCAGCACAATAAATACATTCCATTACATTCACTTGGCAGACGCTTTTATCCAAAGCCACTTACAATAAGTGAAATAAGTTCAATATGCAACTGTAATAAAATACACCAATTGGATTAGTAACTGAGTAATCCTATTATTCTGATGATTGAGATATTACGAGGCTTTTTTGATTGAAGGCTAAGAAAGTAAACTGACCACAAACAAATCAGTTTAAGCTTTTTAAAAACCAAAATACATTTGAAAAAGGTCCATTAAGTTTTGCTTTTTAAAAGATTATATATATATATAATCTATAAATATAGATTTTTTTTCCAAGTCGACTAGTTGGTCAGGATAGTCGAGTCGACTTCGACTAGTCGATTGATGATGTCATCACACGCAGAAGAGGAACACGGGTGTGCAACACTGAGCAACTTTTATTAAAAGTTCTCCGTAACATTAACAGTCAACACGACAAATAAACAAAACAAAGGTTGATACTTTGAAGGCATTGCGTACAGAAGCGGGCACAAAAAACACTCGACTAGTCGACTTCCTTCAGGCAGAGTCAACTAGTGCCTCTGAAGTAGACTTTTGTGTTAATGCCCATATATATATATATATAGAGTGTGTGTAAGTATACACACACAAACACACATACATACATACATACATACACACACACATACATATACATATATATATATATATATATATATAAGTGACTTTTTTGTAATAAATGCAGCAGTAGGTGATAAAGGAATCTTTTTTCAGTCTACAAAATAACAAAATAAGCCTTTGACAGTAAGACCTAACATGTAGTAAATCTTTAGCATTGTTATAAACTAGCTGATAGCCTGTACTTAACACCTTATGGGTCTCCTGGGAGGCAGCCGTACTGCTAAACAAGCAGTTTGCCACAACCTGCTTGGTCAGCAGAGAAAAGACAACACACTGCATCCTCCAAAGTTCAAAGACCACAGACACTGATACGGCAGCCCACACCTGCGCTAGTCAGCTAGCAGTTAGCTCCTGTTCAAATCCTTCAACACAGACTGCCGTCTCACTACCTCAAAGGCCAAGAGGCCTTTTGAAGTCTTGTCACTGTGGTTTGAGTGGGGGATAGAGTGCAGCATTGGTTGTGATATGCTGGCGAAAAGAACCTTCATTTTTCAAAAGGTAAAGGACTTTCATCATGAAGAAGGAAGAGGGGAGTGCACCGCTGAAAGACAAGATGGAATACACACAGTCTTGTTTTCATGTTTCTGCCCATGCTTTCATTTTTTCTAAAATCATTTTTAAGGGCATTAATGGGAAAAAAAACTGCAGAGGGCATTCAGATAACGAAGAGATTTGGAACAAATTACTGACTGTTTAAAATCACACACGCTTTAACACGAGTGCTTATTTAGTGTTCGGTCCCAGACAAACATTCTCAGCCAGGCGTGATAGCGACTTCTATGGTGTAACACATGACTGCGCCTGACAGTGGGAGTGTAAATCTCTGTCCTCACAAGGATTCAATTCAGTAATGATTCTTTCTGAAAGGATTCATTGAATCATAAAAACTTTCACGGTGCTCTGATTCCTTTTGATTACTTTGGTATTAGGAGTTAACTCCAGACAAAGGGGTAAGTTTAAAAAATACATGTTTTAAATGTTTTGTACATGCAATTACAAAAACAATTTACCCAGTACTGAGATACAGCGTATTTAAATGATTGTTTGTTTGTTTGTTTGTTGATTGAGTGGTAAACATCATCAGCAGAGTGGTTTTGAGGTATGACAATCACACTGTTATTGTACGTAGTTCCACGCAGCTGAAAATGATTAACCAATCAACTGTCTTATTATGGCCATTGTAGGTTTTTATATTATGGCCAAAAATGTGTGCTTACTTAAATTAATATTATTATATTTGCTTACAATCTATTCTCACACTCCAAAATCTCTGAAGTTGAATCTCTAGCATACTGTATGGCATTTTAACAGCCTTAAGAGTAAGTACAGCTTTAAAACTGTAAATTATCACAGCAAGGGCCAGGATAATGAACAAACCTACAACGGCCAGAACTTGACATTTAATACGTTAATTGTTTTCAGCTGCATGGAACTTTAACTACGTTCAAGTTTTTTGAAGTGATTGTCAGACCCCAAAACCACTCTACTGACTGTGTTTACCACTCAATAAATCAGTCAACAAACAAAAAACGAATATCACTGGGGCAGATAAGGGCAAATTTGATTACCTCTCGTTTCCAAAACAGATTACTTGGGAAAACTTGGAAACATATAAAGTCCCTATTTCAAGTACGTAACATTTATCTTGGTTTTGCTTTCCACAGACCAACCAGGACGATTATACCAACTCTCCAAAAACACAGAGAAGCTTAGTCTCTCTGGAGTAGAAAGACAAACAAAGACCCCAGTGCCTCTGCTCACCAAGTTTCTTTACACAAGCACAGCTAAAATAAGCCTGCAGCCTATGCCTCTCCAGGAAGTCGATCCATTGCAAAAAAAGAAGGTTGATTTCAATAAAAGACTAATATTTCTAAACAAATACAAACAAACACCCTGATTTACTTGGATTCAAATAACAAGAACAAATAACAAGATGTGGATTGTGCAAACAGTCCATGGACATTTTGCACAGATAAGCAAAAAGCCTGAAAGAATCATTTTTGAAGAGTTTTTCCTTCATGTGCACGCTGCTCAGAGTTCATAACTTAAAAGGGTGTCATTGAAGAGTATAATAAAAATGACAAAGTTCAGCAGTACTTTAGTTTATTCAGTCAAATGTATACAACTTGCCTAAGTCTACATTTAGTCTACATTTAGTTTACATGTAGATAAATGTATATATTTTACAATACATATATTTCTAGATTGTATGGTGTACATTTTATACTGTACTGTTGGTATAGTATTTTATTCTATTCTATTGTTTTCTTAATTTTTGCTGCTCTTAAC
>JBBPCY010000013.1:13806718-13835612 GCA_037974405.1 Brachyalestes nurse
GTATACTGTCAGGCACTATGTTAGTACCTGTTGTTCTGAGAAAAAAACATTAAACTTACAATACATTGCAGTAAACAATATGGTTGTTTTTTAAATAAAGTAATGCTGCAACAGTTTCTTTGTGTTTGAATTTTTATTTATGCAATTCCAGATACAAATTGCTATATTGTGATATATATATTGTGATAAATTGCTATATTGTGCTAGAAGATTTTGGTTATATCGCCCACCCCTAGCTGAGATTTCTTTTATTCTAAATATATATTTCACAGAAATACGTTCATCATTTGTGACTGATTACATCCCCAAGAAACCCAGGGAGGCTGAAAGTAAGGCAATCAAAGTACAAAGCTGCTTTTACTAAACTAACTGACAACAAGAATCAGAACACATTCAAATAAGATGTAAAGTCTAAAACATGAAATCAGTTACCGTGTTGATAACACACAGATTTTCTCATTTTAAGACTAATTTATGTGCCTAAAGCTGTCAGTTTTGGATGTTAGATAAATCAGGGCCCGCTCTGAAAATGCTATGCTACATTACAGCACAAAATACCTGAGCAGCCACTTGATTGGTCCCTTGATTATGAATTTTTTTAAAAGCTGTTTACGCTTTTTATAACTGATTTGCACAAAACACACATTCTGCACTGTGAGCTAAAGAACATTTGGCAAGTAGCTAAAACGACCTGGTATTCCAAGCAGTTTGTGTTGTATCTGTTGCTGTCAATAATCAGCTCAAGCCTTTAGCCTACATTGTTGCTAATTAGGCTAGCTAGAACATAATGCTGAGGAACTAGTTAGAGGGTCTGACAGCACTAACATACAACATATCAACACATTATCATAAAAAGAAAGCTACTGTTTCTCCATGGGTAATTTCTCATCATGCTTGTTTGTTTGTCTGTTTGTATGTGTATATCACAAGCTTGCTGTATATCACAAACTTGCTGCCATATCAAGGTTTAAGGCACAGGGATCACTACAGAAAAGCAGTATTTTATCAACAGCAGAAACAATATGGAGTGCCCTTGGGCTATTCCCATTGGACAGCACATAACCCCCTAGAGAACCGGTAATTTGGTCACAGTTACACTACAATTTCATGGCTGGGGGTCTGAGGTGAAAGGTGGCCTTTTATTGATTCTAACCCAAGCCGCCAATCACACCGCAGAGAGCAGCTACGATTCCGGCGAGCAACGCTACGGCACAGGCTGGAGTATTTAATCAGCGTGTAAAAGGACGGTAACCCAGCACTCGCTCACACTCTCCAACACACACACAAAGCACACAGAGGCACAGAGCTCCGGCTAAATCACCCCGTCGACACCTCCGGCCTCAGAGAGGCCTATTAGCATAAGAAAAGCTGAATGTCACACGCTGTTAAAAAAGAAGGAAGAGGAAAGAGGGGGTTGGACAGAAAGAGCAAGAAGCAGAGACTGAAAAGAGACACAGACTGAGCACCAGCACACTGGACCGTTCTGCCTAGCCGCAACGAAGCAAAGCCGAATTCCTCAGCTTTCCAAGACGTAGGAGGATCAAAGCTGTTTACACTTTCGATGGGTTCTAAAAGACATCCGTTTATCTCCCACTCCTGATTTTGACCATTTCAGCCACTTTAGAACTGGGCGGAGAGTGTAAACAAGGAAATGTGCATTTCTAATCCTGAGCTCAGAGTTGTCAGATAAACCTCGCCACCTGGATGAGCCTGGTTACATTTACACTACTAAAAATAAAAGGTCCCAGAACGGTTCTTGGCTTGTAGGACAACCGCTTAATTAGTACAGACCTCTTATGTTACGTGTGAAATCTTTAGCTTTAAGGTCCTTTAAAGAGACATTTTTAATAGGTTTGAAAAGTTCCTTAAGGAATCCAAAGTATTTCCTTCATGGAGTTGCCCTAGAGTACCCATACTGACTTATTTTGATTGTGCTCATTGGGCATTTTGCTAAAGAAGGTAAAAGAGGCAACTGTGGAATTCTAGAGTCAGCATTGCCTAACACAGCCCATCATATATCTTATACAGAACAATCTGTTTCACAGATGCCCAGCTGAGACAGTTCCTACCATCGTCTGCTTTAAAAAGCGAAGCTTAAACGCAGGACTTTTGTAAAGAGTGAGATTATACATCATGCTTTCAAGGTCAAGGGTACAGTTAGGTCAGGAAAAGGGCTTAGGATGTGTTCTGGAGTCAGTTTCACCTAACCATTGCCAGATTATCAAGAAATCCCTCAGGCAGGCCCCTTTTACTTGGCCCTTTTCTTTTTTTTATTACCCAGGTCTTGCAATAATGACATGGAAAATATTCCCTTCGAATTCCACTCCGATTATGTCATGTTATTTTACCCCTCATTGAAACACAAGGGCTATTAATGGCCTGGTTATTTTATCTGCATGGAGCCATTTTCAAGCACTAAATCACCCCAAGGGCTGCACAGAAGGACCTTAACATTTTCCCCCTTATTCCCCAGAGGAAAATGCGTGACAAATGTACGTCTTACTCTAGACACTGCGGCCCATAAGAAGAAAACTGTTTATTACTCTTTCGTCAATGAAAAAGATTTTATGATTTTTTTTTTTTTAGTACACTCGCTTAATAGACAGATTCACTTAAATCAGTTGGAATGGTTTAGGACCAACCTCTTCTAATGTAACTGTAGCAAAACATGAGCCAGTAGTGCTCCCTGAGGGCAGCCACTAAAATTAACTCTCTCTTCAGCCAGTCCCCTTTAACAGCCACTTTAAGATTCCACAAATATACGGATGCACTTCCGCTGGCAGCTGATGGGCTAATATAGAAAGAGAGAGTTCACTCGCTCAGCAACATGACAGCAACAGAGAGGGAACTTCTGTAAGAAACTTTTTCCAGGAAAGTCATTTGGAATATTTTTAAGGAGATTTAGAAATGGCTTACTAGTTTACATTTTTACTCATTTAAAACTGATTTACTTGCCAGCAAAATAATAGGTCGTTAATACAACTAACAATCAAGTGATGTGGCTAGATTTATTAACAAAGGGCACAAAATGAAGATTATACTTTCAACAGGACAAAACAGTGAAACGGCATGACTTACAGTCTCTCAAGCATGGACAAACTGATGAAGGAGCCATTAAGAAGTTCCTGGATTTTGTTGTTGCTTAAAATCCTGTAAAAAAAAAAAAGGAAAAAACGTGTCATTAAGTAAAAAAAAAAATTCAAGCAGAGCATTCAACCCCCCAGTATCACACTTCAGTAGAGGATTTGGTAGATTGAATTTGCAAAGCACAACCTAGATAAGATGGCTGTTTTCCATATCCTGCCGACTGCTTTCATGTATGCGTTAGTTTAAGGCATACTTATCTGACTATGCAGAGGAAAGGACTGAGTTCGTTTGTTTTAATGTGTTCCAGAACAATTTAGCCAACTGCACTGTACACTATTAGCTACAGTCTGACGATTCCACCAGTCAGAGCAAGATCACTGGAACACTGCACTCAAGGGTAAGTACTCTTACCCCAGAGAGTCTATTGTAATAGAAATAAAAGTGCTTTTACCACGAAAATACCTCAATAAAAGTTTAGATCAGGCAATAAAACTGCATAAAACATCCACAAATCTAAGACAAAAGTAAACATGTACAAAGTACAGCAATTCAACATGTGTAATTAGTTACTCTTCCCTTACAAAAAAAAATTGATTTTCAACTTGCAATTTTGAAATGAAAGCTCTTCTCAAACATTCTAATTAGAATCAGAATCAACATCAGAAAACGTTACTGATCCCGAAGGAAATTGCTTATCTTATGACGGTAAAGACAAGAACAATATGAGATATAAAGTGTAAATAAATCCAATTAAAATGTGTAGCGAAAAAAAAATTTCAATATGAAAATACTAATGCTGGACAATGATTACAATTTTCAGCGCGATTAATCAAGCAATTTACAGTTAAATGAAATCTAACACCACAAATGGTAGTTAGGAGTCACTGCACTTAGTAGAGATCAGTAGTATATAAATAATATTGACATAAGTAGTAATATTGCATACGGTCAGACATAAGATATTACACATAATATGTAAGATACAAGAGATAAGACTATTGCACATAAGATATGAAGTGATTCAGCAGACGTTTAGAAAACTCCACGATGATAATGTTGTAGCGCCTGATAAGAACATTGCGCAATATTGCACGACAGACTATTCTAGAATATTCGTGTTCTAGAATACGAGCAGCTCTTACGCTAAACCGTTAAGCTCTGTGCTAAATTGTTAGCTAATACAACAACCTATTGTAAGGAATAGTCGAGAAATCCACAAGGCCCGAAGCGAAACTATTTCATGGTCAGAGCATTCTCAGAAACCTTCTGCACATTCAGCCTTTACTCACACAGTCACACTGTTGTTGTCACAGAGTGTTGAAGGTTAACATTATTGCAGGCTGACTTCAGCCAGCGTCTATATTTCTTTCCTCAGGAGCTGAGAGCACCAACAGCTCCAGCACTGAATCAAAAGTTTTTACAGGAAAATTTGTCTTCTCGGGGGAAATCTCAGCAAAAAAGCCCCAAGAAGTTATTTACAGTCACACATGGCCGAGCGTCTGAGTGACCTACACTCTCAAAAGTTTGTATGCTACTTCTCATCAAATATTTCTATTGAAATCAATGGAATTAAAGGGGATTTTGTGTCCACTTTACCTGCAGTAAACACTTCTACTCTTTACACTAGCTGTGTGAACATTGCTGTGAGGGTTTGATTGCATTCAGCCACAAGAGCATTAGTGAGGTCAAGAACAGATGTTGGATGATTAGCTCTGGATCACAAATGCCACACCAACTCTTCCCAAACGTATCGGATGCATCACTACTGAGAACACAGCTCCACTACTCCACAGCCCAGTGCTAGCGTAGCCTCTAGGGAACACTTGGAAATGTAGCCTTAGGCTCATGTGCAGCTGCGCCACCACAACCCATTGTCAATGCATTTCTATGGAGATTACAAGCTTGGATTGACTTTATCAGCCACTGGTGTGCTTGGATTTAGAAGAGGTTTCTGAATGCTTTTGGATGTGTAGTGCACTTGAATGAAATCGATAGTCAGACTAACATTTCAAATATATTTATAATCACTGATAAAAAACAATTACAAAGCATACACAGTCCATGTGTTTGGCTCAAATATCCCTCTAACTGTTATGCATGCGCATTTTCCATGATAATGAGATTGTTTCCTGCACTTTACAATTAATTTGCCTGGCTCTTTTCATTGAAACCTGGCCTGCTGCACTAAAGATTCCACGTATATTTTAACTAATATCTCGAGTCCCTTCCTCCTATACAATGTCTATGAGTATAACACCAGACAAAGCCTATACGATAACATTACTTCACCACATTTAGGTGAAAAAAATGTAAGACTTGACCAGATTTGCTTGGCTGTTCCCATTGTAAAGTAGCACTAGCAAACAAAGTCTAATGATCGGTTTCAGTGACTAAAACTGAGAAAACTCCCATTATCAACCTAATCTGTATTTTCAAACTTAATGGTGGAATAAAGCAATCATGCTAATTCAGTGAACTCTGCAAGTTCAGCGACGATCAAACAAAAATAATCATACTGAACAGCTGTAATTTGGTTTACAGAGCCAATTCCCAGGCATGGAAGAAATAATTGGCAGAAAATAATTCAGAAGACTGCCTGAATAAATAAGCGCTCAACCTTGTGACTCTCTCACTGTCAAAATAAATCTGTGGAAAAAGGACAACCAAGAGATATGTACACAGCAATTAGCATACAACTGTCTGCCAGCCTGTGCCTCTCTCCCATGAAGAACAATCAAAAGATACGTTTCAGATGAAACACTTCTTCTGTGTTTCAGAACTTCATAGAAAGTGGCTAAACAAAAGAATGGATGATGTGGAAAAAATAGCACATCATCAGCAAAACTGATCTTAATACATGGTATTTTCCAATAATATTTTTTCTGACATTTGACAGGACTGCATTATTTTTTATCAAAACAACTCATGCATGGACCACAGAGGTAAACACACAGAGAAAACACCTGCATTTGGTCAGACTTTAAAAAGAAGTCATTTGAGAGAGCAAGGGAACACTTTACACTTTTAAAGGGTTTATAAATGATTTCTAATCAAGTTGTTTATAAATCATTAATAAACAGTTATAAACAAATTATAAACAAGTTATACAGGCTCTCTCCGGCAAGATCTTGGTAGTTGCTGGGCTTATCTTGTCTTTTTTTCAGGCAGAATGATAAAGTTTCTGTTTCTGTATGTGTTAACATTCTACTGCCATTAAACCAGCCCTTGCCAAATAGTTAGCCTGCATCAATACAAAAACTGTTATAACTTGTTTTAATGGTAGAAGAATGTTAACAAATATATAATGAAACTGACAGTTTAACATTCTGCCTGAGAAAGAATGACAAGACAAGATAAGCTTAGCAACCAGCAAGACCTGAGATTTTACCAAATAGTGAGCCTGTATCAGTGTATGACAACTGTTATCACTTGTATTAGTGATTTATAAACTGCCTACAACTAACAACCTGATCCTAAATAAGTTATAACCCCTTTATAAGGGTAGTCTTACTGTAAAGTAGTACCAAAAGTTCATATAGCATAACTATCATAACTATGAATGATGCACAAATAGTCCAAATACGGACAGAGCAAAAATGTGGACTGTTTGAATAATACTGGTTATAAACTATATGGGTCAAAGCATCACTGGTATTCGAACTGAAAATGGGGCAAAACTTTAGATAACTGTACCACTGGGGAACCCAACAAGATCCTACTTCTATCTGAGCATACGGAAACAATACAGGTCAAACTGGTTCATTTAAACATAGAACTCTGTCATGTTTGGTATTATAAAAATGTTAAATGCATCCAAACCTACAATTCATGATAACACAAACAGCTTTTTTAATGACAAGGACTAAGAAAATATAGGAATAATAAATAAACAATTCCCAGTTGCCCTTTCAGATTGGGTGCAAAAAAGTTTCCTTTATTTTGTTCTAAAGAGCAGCACAAATATCTAGAGAATGGGGAGACTGCAGGAAGGGCTGTTTATGGCACAGAGAGGAGGGCTAGGATGATTCAGACCTCTCCTGTGGCCTTTGCTAAGGACGAACAGGAAGTCCAGACAATTAGCATGTAAATGAACATTTGCCTTGGTGCCTGTGCGTCTCACAGGCCAAGGGACAGGAATCTTCTCTTGGAATTCTAGCCCTTATCTTGATATTCAGATACAACCCAAGAGCCCAAGGGCCCCACTAGAACCAGATGAGCTCCGGCAACAGCCACAGTCAGGTCACAAGTGTATGAGCTGCCAATTGGCTACACATGGTAGAAATCTCAGCCCAAGTGTCTCCTGCCTCAGGCGCAAACACATGTTTAATTACCTATTAGACAGCTTAAGGGGCCCCTGGGGGGACAGGACACATTAGGTTACACCAGTCGAAAAGCTGATAAAATTCAGAAAACTCTGACACTACTCTCCCAAGTTTTCAGGGAGGCCCAAGAGAGGATAAACACCAGCATACAATCACTTTCATACCACTGTTTCAGACAAACCGAACTGTTCGTGCAACTTTAGTTGTTTGAAACCTGCTAGAAATTAAACTCTGTATACTGTCAACTGGGCCACAACCACAGTAACAGTCTTCACTTTGTGAAACACATTTAACAAAACTGCAAATATGTAGTTGTAGTTGACGTTTAACGCCATATCAACAACAATGGCTGTGTCACGGCAAAAAGGTATATTTAACAATATAAATTCTTTGATAAGAGATTTAAATCATACAAATGATCTAAATAAGATTCTTTTAATCAATATTTGATCACAATCCCAAAACCTTATGTGGTGGTACCTTCTTAAAAACATCTTCCAGACTACTTTGACAATACAATTGTTATGACTACGAGTGTAAATACCCATGGCATACCTTATGTCATCAAAAGATATTAACAGCAGCTGTTGCGGTGGCAAATTTTCACCAGTGGCTGATTTGACGTCTACGTACGTCAGTACTAAAAACTATGTATAATAACTGCCTAAGGCCAACTACTGCATGCTGTGCTCAGTGAACATGAAATACACAAATGTAAAACAGCAGACGCCAGACTGTCAGACTAGATGCAAAGTGCTTCCACAATCCTTTTGTTTAAACAAGTCAATTGTGAGCAAAAAAATGTCTGGGGTGGGGGGCAGGGCTGGGCAATGAGACAATATTTATCAGTATCGTCATAAATTGCATTACAATGTCAGTATGCATTTCACAGATAGTATCAGTACTTAAACACTAACCAACTGCATGGTTCATTACAAAGAGTGTATAAATAATCCAGGATAATTTGATTTAGTGTAATGTTAAAATCCTTATAACCGTGTGGGAGTGTTTTTGAAATATCGGGGAAAAAAATGTGACTATGTATAATCGGGAAAATGTATAAATAAATATTTTTCCCTGTTTTCTAGGGCTCCACAGGAAGCAGCAAAACATGGAACAGAATCTAAAAAATGTACAGCATGAGCATATGTGTGGCTCGTTCAAAAACCCTCACTGAATAACAAAAGAACATGTAGAAACATGTAGTTCTCTCTTCTTTTGTGCTTCCCTTCGCTTTGCTCTCCTTAAAAAAAAAAACAATAAAAGTGGGGAAAAAGGTGGAAATATATCATTGATGTCTTTGCAACCAGATTTTCAATTGACTGGTTTCAATCAACACAGCACAGTAAAGAAAATAAAGGATGGTTTCTTGGAACAGTGTTGTTTATTTGTGGGTAATCAGTTAGCTAGTCAGCTAATGCTTATGTTTACATGACTCTTCTGCCAGCATGTCTTCCGCCTTGTTAGCCTGCTGTTGTGATGTACACAGCTAAGAAATATATTGTTTTCGCTTGACAAATAACATCACTGATGATCTGATATAGTCAAAGTCAAGTAGCCATTTACACAAAACACAGCGAAACGAAAGAAAAGAACAAAAACCAGAAGCACCAAAAGACTATATGCGTGCAGGATGATAATACTATGTAAAATACTAAACATCCTAATTACAAGCCAATTCAAGGAGGTGCCTTGCACAGAAAAACAGCCAGTGAATAACTACACTGTCATGGTTTCAAAAAGTTAGAGACAATTATTTATAACCCCTTTCTACTAGGGCATGCCCTTCTTGCTAATGACACTTGAAAGATGCTCAAGATGTCTTTGGCTAATAGCTTGTCAAGAAGTAGTTAATGGGGCCAAGAGGTAGATACCATTTGCACAATACAACTTGGATTTCTACTTATCTCTGAGAACAGCCCAGCAGAGAGCATGGCTGTAAAATCATACCAGCAAAAGTGGGCCTCACTTGTGACATAGATCTATCACTTCTGCTAAAAGACACAGGAATACCTTTGGTAAGCACAGCAATGAGGGACTTCACCACCACTTTGTATCATTTATCTGGTTTGATGTGTACAGAAAAATAACACCCTGATATCAAATCCATACATTAGTACAGAATAGCTGGCAGGCTTGGAAAGTATACCAGAACTATCATGTCTCACTATTGTTCTGTTGTGAAATCTGGCATCCTCAAAAGGCTTGGTGACTCACAGGCCTAAAAGTATTCAGGTTGTTTTTCCAGAGGTAGTTTTCACCTCTCAGCATTTCAACTCAGCTGTTTGCGAAGAAAATAAAGGCTCATATAGACAGCTTTTGTTAAGTCAAAGTTGAATACGCTCTGGTGTCACATAGAAGAGGTCTATGTAAAAGTCTAATATCACCTTTCACTTCCAGTTAGTCAAGACACAAGTGGCAAATGTCGTATTATATGTATAAGGCAAAGTAATAATCTCTGCAAGAAAAAGCAGGAGTGACCGAATTAACATCTTTTCTGGAAGACCTTCCCCCACCTACAGAAGAAAGCAACCTGGGACACCTGTGTGATCTCTCAAAGCACCGAAAAAGCCATCTTACAATAACTCTACCAAAGTGGGAAGAAAGGACTCAACTGCCCATGGAGATCTGCTGAATCCACAAAGAACAGGCAGAACAATTAAAGACAATGGATCTCTTTGCCAGCAATGCAACTGAACCCAGAACAGCGCCTGAGAAGTAAAGGCAATCCGCAGAACACCATGTTTCCTTGTGCACCCCTTACACAAACACTTCCCAAGTTCACCTTTTCATGTGGCAGCAGCTAAACAAATCAAACAAGCCGGTAAAGTGCTCTACCACCTGAAG
Source organism: Brachyalestes nurse (assembly GCA_037974405.1). NCBI lineage: Eukaryota > Metazoa > Chordata > Actinopteri > Characiformes > Alestidae > Brachyalestes > Brachyalestes nurse. The sequence goes on from JBBPCY010000013.1 coordinate 13,816,975, forward strand.
CAACAACTTCTAAGGGCAAAACACATCTGTCAGAAATAGTTAGGATCTTTAAAAGAGGGGAAAGCAGACAGAATGGGAAGCACGACATGCTTTTTACTACCATTCACTAAGAAATAAAAGGTTTATAAATTATTTTATGGATCTAGGAACAAAAAACTGTGTGTGCATTGCTCCAAAAACTTTTTCCGTTTGCACATTTAAGTTAAAGGGTGCGTGATAATGACAAAAGGATGTTTCCCATTGTAATGAGAGGAAAAAAAAGTTTGTCTTAAGGACTTAGGCTTGCTTGGAACTGCCCGGCATTCTCATGATCTGACCTGATCCTGTTACGCTGTGAACCACAAGATTTAATGAAGCTCCGCTGGACTGTCAAACTGAGGCTGCTCTTCCTGCTACGGGAAGAACTCCTGTGTTCTGCAGTGTTTTGTTTTGGGGAACCAGGTGTGCCTCAGGGAGAGAGAAATAGCCAGGTGCTCTACAAGACTGATTATCTTAGCACTCAACACGGCCTTCTAAAGAAACAGAAGAGCCACAGCTGTGTGTACACACACCCAGACATGCATTCAAATACACACACTGCCTTCCTTAACTCTTCTTTTGACTCAAAGAAACACCGGTGAGGATCATCTAACAGTGAAATAAAAAGGGAACAATGCCTGTGCAAAGTACATTGCACATTAAATGTCATGGTAAATGTACGTTCTACTCAGACAGAAAGCGGTGAAGGGTAAACGCCAGCTCATGCCCTGTGTGGTTTCCACTCTCAATGCAAAAGGACACTTTATTACCCATTAACAAGATGCCCAGTCTCGTTTAGGCAGGGCTGAAATCCCGAACCTGGAAAAAACCTTATAAAACAACTACTCTCCCTCACAGCACCACACATTTCAACACCTTTCTAAACCATGGCAGAGAGAGAGAACTCTACTTTTCAAGTTAAAAGTATAAACAGGACATTTTCTTCACATGCATAATTACCTTCAATTATATATCTCGTGTGAGCAACCTGAAAATTACCTTGCCTGTGGCAGCTTCAACAAGACAAGTGTTCCTTTCCGAAGTTAATTGCTCTTCAAAGCTGACTATAGAGGATGACAGAACAAACGACCTCACAGATTGTGTGTGTGTGTGTGTGCGCGCGCACCAGGACAGAGGAAATGACTGGCTGTAAGGTTCAGAAGAGACACACAGAAGAACGGGAGATATCGATTATATGCTCCAAAATGGTGCAAAACTCAGCTGCACGATATATCATCTGTTAATTGTTATTGCAATATCCAGAAAGCAATATCATGAGCTTCTAACCAATCCCAGATTTTCTGACAGGGTGACCGATCACAGCTCCAGGTGAGATACTGGGTGTTCCGATAAATCAAGTAAATCAACAAAAGTCCAATTATTTTGGCAAATCTTTAACCATTAAAGGCATCGATTGGCTGAGGTGTTTTTAAAGGGCTGGTATTCCACTTTTCCTTCTATTTCAGTTTTTCCTGGTTTTGATGGTTTGTGTTCCAGAAAGATAACTTGGATGTTTCTTATACTGCATCTTTAAGTTTGATACATGCAACTGATCTCTTTTCTGATTGGCTGTGCTGTACTGCAGTGTACTCAAAAGACAGTATGAGGCTTAAACACTCCTTAGAACTTCATTACCAGAGATCATCTGTGAGCTGAATATGAAGGCGTATGGAAATATGTGGGTTTGTGACTTCACAAAAAGTGATTTGAAAACTGGTTTTGCAGATTAGTTTCCATCTATGGACTGTGTTGACAGGGCAGCGATTAATAACATACTTATAACATCCCCCAGAAAAGTGATGGAATGGGCTCTTTAATATATTGAAAGGCTTTGCAAGTGCAGTATGTTGCAGTATCACTGCAAATCCAGTATTCTGTCCAGCTTTAGCACAAAACTATACATCCAAGTGAGAGACCCATCTACATATCACACCTTTAAACCAAGACTTTGTAAAATTTTAAAGTCACCTTCAGAGGAAACACGCTTTCGTTTAGATATTTTTATAAGTAAAAATGCAATGTGATCTGAACACAATTTAAGACAGAATAAGCAAGAGACTACTTTAAATGAATATCTGAGATTTTAACTGCTACTGGGAAATGCCAAACACCTTTTTTCACAATTTATGTGCACCAAAATTCCCCTCCATATACAAGTTTGAAAGCTTAAGTCTGCTGGAAAGACAAGCATTACCTTCCGATAGTAAAATAAGAACGCAATTTTTAACAGCCCAAAACTATGCAGTTCACAAAATAACTGCTTGGACAGACATTTTGGCTGATCTGCATGATTCATGCTCATGAGGCCACTGAGGCTGCATGGCTTAAATGGGAGTTTAGATACACCAGTGGAATGTGCAAACATCCCATAGAAAGGTCAGGAACTTGACACTGGCTAGAGTTTAATTACTCCTCCCAGAGAAAAGAGAGAAACTCACATATTTCAAATTTCAGGAAACAACATCTTTGCTGTCGGACTAAATCCTTGCATTTCCCTTTTTTTTCCCCCATAATATTAGAATTCTTACTAATAAACTTTTGTTTACACTGTGTCAATTTTAAGGTACATGGTCCTACAGAAATGTTCCACAATTACTTTGAATAAAACCTTGTTCCATTAACTTACAATACAAAACACCACCAAAAGCGTACTTTTAAATATGAATAATTATTGATTGTGGTGCCGCAGACCATCCACAGCCAAGAGTTCCAGAGAGCACATTTGGCTCTGCTGTCTCTGGGTGGGCAGGATGGTCTTCCCTTTCTCCCCCCAATCACTCAGCATGACGCTAGCTAGCCCAGGTGTCTGTGAACTACATAAGAGAATTGGCAGTCAGCATTTTCCTCCTAGCACGTTAAACTGTCCATTGCGTTTGAAAGATATGGAGACTGGCTTCGTGTGTCTTAAAGGAAGCATGTGCTAGTCCTTATCCTCCCCGAGCTGGAGGTATCACATGATAGGGGGAGTTCTAGCTAGTCGGTGGAACTGGAAATGACAGAAATTGGGCCTGAAAATCAGGAAATATAATAACCAGCTAAACTGCGCTCTCAGGGAAAAGGAATGTGGTTGTGTCTAAGCGCAGCAATGCAACAGGACTAAAAGCTTTTCTGAATGTACAAAAATCCCACCACAGGTTTGTCCCTTCACCTTTTAGACTGTTTCACTGTGCAAGTGAAGTGTTAAGAAGCATTTCATTTTCCACAAAAAAAAGTATTTGATTGAATTTAAAAACGTAACTATACAAAAAATGGCAAGTAACTGGAAATACCATCAATATACAGGTGAACTTACTACGTACTAATATTGTGTGCATTCTTCTTTTATTTGAAACCAAGAGAGTATCCTAGGTAACTATATAACGACTCCTCGTAACGTCTAAAATAACATGCTAAAATATTCAGCTCTGTTTACAGTTTGTGTTATAAAGCAGACTATTCAGGTGGACAGACATTCAGCAGACCATTAATCAGACAAAAACATATAAAACAAAACTGAAAGCCAGTAAAAGTAGTTATGCCCTGAACCTGAACTAACTTCTTATGGAACTCCTTATACAATGTGATAGATTAGATTTCCCTGCTCAGATAGATAGATAGATAGATAGATAGATAGATAGATAGATAGATAGATAGATAGATAGGATACTTATTTCTGGAGCTGCATTCATGAAGCTTCTCAGAGTAGCAATGCTAATCTAGGATCAGTTTCTGTCCAGCTTCTGTCAGTAGAGACATAGCAAATAAAAGAGGAATCTACACTCTTACAGTGTGAAGGTCTGAATATGAAAAACAGAGCCTCTGTTACTTGCACTAACCTCATGTAAACACTGTCTGTAGCTACTTAAGGAACATGTGCCACTGTTAAATTATATTTTAGCTGCTTGCTCTACACAAAACTCTTTCAGTTCACCCATATTTTGGGGATGTTTTGCAGGAATGGTCCACTTCAGAACACGCCATACTATTTCAGCTGGAGTGAGGTCAAGGCCATGGCTTGGCTGTTCCAAAAGGGTAGTTTCTCCAGTTTCCTCCAGTCTGTTGTAGATTTTCTTTTGGATCGTTTTGGATCATTGTCATGCAGCCTGCATGGCCAAATCTCCTGAGTTTTAGATCGCAGACTGATGCTAATAACATTCTGCAGAAGAACTCCCTAATACACTCCCTGGAGTTCACTGCTACCTCAATAATTGCAAACCATTCGGGCCTTTCTTTTGAGAAATTCTTTCATAAATGTTTCCAGAGATTCAACAATTCTACTTCGAATGTCTCTTGATTGAGCTGTATTCTAATGGAGCATAGTTTTGTTGGGAAGAGCATGTAATCAAAATGATGCAGTTTTTCATACGACCAGGCCAGTTAAACTTTCTCCTCAAATGACTGGAACACCTGAGTCCAATTACCTTTTTTATAAGAGGTCATTATCGTACAGGCCTGCAAACTTTTTCCATCAATGACCTTGATTGTTCAACAATTCATTCAGTAAAGACTCAGCACTGTTCAAATGTTTTGTTAAATAGGACTGCCTATGAATATTATTATAATTAGCAGCAGTAGTAGTATGACTTATTATGAAGACCAGGTTGCTTTAGAAATTATACAGGGTCTATACATGGAAAGACACATTGCCAAAGGAATCACAAACATTTTCCTTACTACCTGTTGGTACCACACAAAAAGAATCAACCTGATAATCCCACCCCCAAACAAATAGAAGGACCTAACTGGTGAGTAAGTCAGGGAGTGAGTATAGCAGCCATGTTCAGGTTTCAGCATTTTCATTGTGTCCCTTATATATATAGGTCTATATTTAGGGCTGAGGTCACATTAAGGTTTGCAGCTGCAAAACTAGAACACTATTTTAGAAATCACTATAAGCTCTTTCACAATATCTGGGGTCCCTTCACATGTGATTTGGAAAGGACAGACTACATAAGATATATAAGTATCCCTCCACAAAGACTATTAAATGTTTTTCATTTTCTAAAACCTTCGAACACAGATGAACTAATGGGCAGTACAAACTTAATGGGTCGGCTTCCCAGACAGGGATTAAATCTAGTCGTGGACTACCTTTTCCTTTTCAATGGAAAAATTCTATTCACACCACTACATAATCCAGGACTAGGCTTAACCCCTGTCTGGGAAACTGACCTAATATGTTCATTCATTTATTTTTTTTTATGTGGGGAGGGGGTGTTGCTTACTGCACTGTCATCTTTTTTGTGTGTGATTTTTTTTAAGACATACACATACTGGTGTGTGGGTGGGTTAAATCTGAGACACAGCTGGAAATTAGAACAATTCTCTGCATTATAAACTACATGGGTCCCTTGTTGGCTCTTTAGGGCCTAACTTGATGCTGGTCTTGTAAAGGGTGCTAGAAGTAGAAGCGAATGGCTTGAGAACTTTTGCTTCTACTACCAGGGGAGCCAACACCTCCAAAAAGTGGCAGGAGAGACAAAGAAGAGGGGCAGAGGGGCAGTGTGGATTATGTGTTGTGACTTTTACTCACAGTGTCACTGTCCTGTTGGGGAAGGACTCTGAAGGCAGCACCTCCTGAAGCTCCATGTTGCTGCAGACTACTTTCCTGTCCGCTGTGGCCACCGCCGGCGAGCCTTTGCCTGCATTTCTGGAGCGTTCGTCATAAAATTTACAGTCAGTTGATAGAGTCAGTGCAGAGTCGGAGCCCCCGAGCAGCCCCAGCGCCAGGGAAAGCAGCAGGAGAGAGCAGGGAGACATCTCGTCTTCCTCAGACACTCAGGACGAGGAGAGGAGGGGGGATATTATAATACGACAGTCTGGAAGGAGGGGAGCTCTCGGTGCCTTTTGTTAGATAAGATGGTCCTTTATCTGCTCGTCCTCGAGCAAAAAAACAGGACGAGAGGTTTGCTCAGGTCATGGTGGAGGCAATGCGTTACAGACAGGTTTAGAATGGGCTTTGTGAGCTCCACATTATCACCGAGGAGAAGCTCTGGGAGATCCTTCTTTGTTTTCCTGGCGCCTCGGTTCTCCACTCCACCCCACTGCATCGCTACAAGTTCGACACAAAGTAGCCTCTCTAGAAAAAAAAACAGAAACAACTTTACCTCGAGAGCAGGATACTGTATCTGAATCTTCTCTTGGAAATCAAGTCCTGTGTTGTTGTTTTTCTGCTGAGCTACTCCATGAAGAGAGAGAGACAGCTGCCGAGCTGAGACACACACACACACACACACACTCACTCACTCTCTCACTCTCTCTCTCTCTCATACACACACCAACTTTTGCGAAATCTGATCACGCTTCGCTCAAAAACAACTTTCCCACAGGGATTCCGGAGAACAGAGAGAAAGAAATAAAGCCATTAGTACTCCTAGACCCGGTGTGTCTGTCTGTTACCTTCTCCAAAACAACCGTTTAACGCAGATCCGTGCTGCTCTGCAACAACAGGACTTTTCTCAACTCGGAGACATTTTAGCCAATATCCACAGGTGTCCACTGCAGCATAATCCTTTAAAAGCTTTACAAAAGCTTAAAGAAAGGCGTGGAGTACTCCGTCCACAACTGCCCCCAGTTTGTGAACTCGGTCCATTCACCCCGAACTCCTTCCTCCAGACTCACAGCTCCATGTTCCAGCTCCCTGCTGACGTCACAGCAGCTCCGTTCCTCCTTTAGAAGAATCGCATTGGAGCGTTCGATTCAACTCACCGAACCGATTCTCTCAAACTGTCCGAGTATGTGAATCGGACGGTCTAATTCAATTTACAAAATATAGACAAAAGTAGGCTACTGGGAGCATTACACCCACAGGGACTTTAATGGCATTGCTTTCAAATACATAAACTTTAATATGGAGTTGGTCCCTCCTTTGCAGCTATAAAAGCTTCCACTCCTCTCTGGCTTTACACAAGATTTTGGAATGTATCTGTTGGAATTTTTGCCCAGTCATTCTGTAGAGCATTTATGAGTTCGTAAAAAGAGCTTCCCACAGAAGAGCACAAACTGATGAAAAGGTATATGCTGACTCTGATAGAAAGGTGTAAGAACATACACAGCTTGTTGCATACGGAGCTGTCAAGCCACAGACCAGTCAGATTGTGCACATGAGCATCAGAACTGGACCATATACGTTACTTCGACATGTACCACCTTCCGAAATGCAGGCTACAGAAATTCATGGCAGTGATATTCCATAATGGCAGTAGCCTCTTTCAGCAGGATAATATGCCCTGCCCACACTGCTCACACTGTTCAGGAACAGTATAAGAAACAAAAAGGTCAAAGTGTTCCCTCAACCTCCAAATTCTCCAGATCTAAATCTGATTGAGCATCTGTGGGATGTGCTGGATGAACTAGTTCAATCAATAGAGCCCCCACCTGGCAATTTATAGGGCTTAAAGGATCTGCTGCTAACATCTTGAAGCCAGATACCACAGCACACATTAACGTCCCTCAGAGGTCTTGTGTAGTCTAGGATTTGATGAATCAGAGCTGTTGTGGTGGCACGAGGGGAAAAGACACAATACCAAGTGGGTGGTTTTAAAGTTTTGGTTGATCAGTGTACGCGCAAACTCTTTCTTTCCACCACCATCAGATTCTACAATTGCTCCCTCTGTCACACCTCCACACAAAAATCTGTGCAATCTGTGCCTGATGTTGTGCAATTTCTTATTGGGTTTAAATCATTATCATTATGTGCATCATTATGTAATATTATGTGCAATAGTCTACCATGTGCAATATTGTGCAATGTTCTTTTCAGGCGCGGAAACATTATGTACAATTTCTTATTATGTGCAATAGTCTTACCAAGTGTAGTATAATATGAAGTTTATTGAACTGGCGCTTAATCATTGCATTAAGTGCAATATCTGATTATTTGCAGTAGTCTTATCCAAAGTGAATATCACTATTTATGGTAGTATTACTTATATACTACTACATGCAATAATATATTCCTAACCACCATTTGTGTTATTGGTAATTCACCGTAAGTTACTTATTTGTAGTGTATTTATACCCAACATGTGTGTATAGCATAGTGTATTTCATATTGGGGGTTTTCTAAAGATTCTTTTATTGGAATTGACGCCAAGAAAACGTTGCATGCAGTGTTATTTGACGCCACCCGAACGCGCTGCCAACCGAGCGCTAGGGCTGAATGCCCGTGTGGACGCTGTGAATGAGCAGAAAAACGGTCAGCGCTCAGTTCACCCTCACCTGGCGCCACGAACGCCAGAAAAACTCCTGATTCAGACGTCCGTGTGAACGAGGCCTTAGATGTATCTCAGTCGAAAGCCGAGATAGCAAGACAGAACATGTGTGGAAAACAGGCCAGGCTATTAAGATTGTCCTTGTTTTGTGCAGAGGGGGAAAAAACTTTCGTTTTGCTTGAGCTTCAGGATGCTTCTGACAAACAATCAAAAATAATGATCTCTCTTCAGATCAATTCAATGTTATCTTGTTTTTCCTAAGATAAAATGATCATAACAGAGACAGTCAAGACGTTCTTAAAACCTTAAACCCACAAAGAAACTGCCAGGAGAGATTTTGAGATATTTCACAAAACTGAATTATTAGAACTTTCTTTTGTTGCAGTGTTCCATTTTAAGCTACAGTTAAAAAATGATGATAGCAGAGAAAGTTATGTTGCACTTGGCAAAGTAAAACCACCTCATCTAGCTCACAGTACTGATGACCCTACAGCCATTTGTACACTATATGGACTAAAGTATTGGAACACACCCGTTTGTCAGGGTTTGGGTTAGGACCCTTACTGTGAAGGACAATCTTAATGCCTCAGCATACCAAAACATTTTGGATGACGCCATACTTCCAACTTTGTAGACACAGTTTGGGGAAGAACCTTTTCTGTTCCAGCATGACTGTACTCCAGTGCACAAAACAGATCCATAAAGACATGACTGGATGAGTTCAGTGTGGAAGAACTTGACTGGCCCACACAGAGCCCTGACCTCAACCCCATTCAGCACCTTTGGGATGAACTGGACCAGAGATTGTGAGCCAGACCTTCTCGTCCAACATCAGTGCCTGACCTCATGAATGCTCTACAGAAGGAATGGGCTCAAACTCCCACAGAAACGCCAAAATCCTGTGGAAAGCCTTCCAGTGTGGAAGCTATTATAGCTGCAAAGGGGGGGACCAACTCCATATTACAGTATTGGAATTTGAATGCAATGTCATTAAAGGTCCCATGACATGCTGATTTTTTTATGCTTTTATATAGGTCTCAGAGGTCCCCTAATACTGTATCTGAAGTCTCTTTCTGAAATTCAGCCATGGTGCAGAATTACATCCACTTCGAGCCAGTCCCACAATGAGATTTCTCTAGGACATGCCATTTCTGTGTCTGTACCTTTAAATGATAATGAGGAGGAGAGAGGCGGGGTGACGTGGAGGGTGGGGAAGGGGCCAGCTAGCTGGTGAAGGACAGTTGTATTCGTCTGTAGTGAGATTCGGAACAATTCCTTGATAGCCAAGCAGTTGAGATCAGTGCCAATTTTACCCATTCTCATCTGATCACCCTGGTTTGCAGAGGTGCTCACTCACAGGGTGTGTCCGAAATCGCGCATTTGCAAACTTTTAGTGCGCAGTGCGTTGACACTGACAATTAAGATAAAATTCAGTGCACTGAAAGTACCCGGATGGTGCCCTGAAAACGTCCAGAAAACGCAGTGCAGAACGATGGACACTACACGCACTAAATGGACGCCATTTTGACTACGTAGCAGAAGGGGAGGGACTTTTGACAAGTTTTCAGAGTTGAATAATGGCGGCCAACAGTGAAATGCCGGCACAAACCCAAGCAGAGGCAAGTAAACAAAAACAAAAGCAAAAAAACATGAGGAAATTCATTGTGTAAACAAAAGCTGGCAGATGTTTTGGCAGGCTGGAGAATCGCGATCAAATGTTAGTCCGTCATTCCGCTAAGTGCAAAACGTTAGTGTGCCATTCAGGACAGCACTTACCCACAGCAGTGTGCACTACAGAAGGACGTGCACACTACGCACTACATTTTAGTGCATTCACGTAAGTGTGCAACTTCAGACACACTCATAGTCATTTCAATGAGGGGAAAGGCATATATCGTTCGTGCCATAAGACTAACAGCAGCACGGCTATACAAATAAGAAAGAAGTACAATACTCGAGTTAATGTGTGTATTCACACACATACCTGATGCTATCTACTATTATATTTGCGACAGTAGCCTGCTAACTGGGCTGTGGGCTGTTAGCTGCAGAGCTAATGTTACAGCCACATTCTAAGGGTAAAAAACTAGGTGATCATATATAGCAAAGCAACATAATTATATAGCATTTAGAGGTTTGTAGCTGAGCCAAGGAGAGTTGGCACTGATCCAGACTTAATTTTCAGCCGCTCAGCATTTTCCAGAGAAAATAAAATGAACCCACTGGTTCTTCAGAGGCTCGCGTGAAGGAACTAAAAAATAAATGTATGTTTATTTGCACATCTAAGCACCGAGCAACTGCCATGCTTCACTCGTTTGCAAGCCATGATGTCTGTACAGGCAAAAGCGGTCTCACACGATCGAATTGACAGCCCATGGAGCTCATTTTTTTATGGGAGAGGGGCGAAATTCTCTGGGCAAGCAAAGAACGAGAAAGGAGTGGTAACCTTTCCCCGTATGACAACATATGGGGCAAATCCCAGATCGGGCCATCTGAGCTGTTGTTCTCTGAGCTGTTGTTCAGAGCAGGACGATCAAAGCACTCTTTACACCTATCACAATTTCTAGCCACTGCAGGACCATAGACAGGCTAGGTTAACTCGTATTAATGTAAAAAAATCTCATAAAGTGAAATTTTCATGTCATGGGACCTTTAAAGTCCCTGTTGGTGTAATGGTCAGGCGTCCCAATACTTTTGTCCATATAGTTTATGTAGACTACAAAACGAGGGGGGATACAGAAAAGTTCAGACTCGCCTGCAGGGGTAAAACGATGAGCTCAGACGACCTGGCGTGCAAGTGTGTTTAAACACTGTAGACAAAAACCAATGACCACTTCAGTGTCAATGCAAAATGCCTTTCTGTTAATCTGGAGCGCAGTGTGCACTGCAGATCCAGAGTCTTCCCTCCTGTCAGTTTGATAAGACTACGTTCAGACTGTGCGTGCTGACGTGGGCTCCGTTCCAGGCTGTGCGTGCTGACGTTTGCACTGCATTTCCTAGTTGTGCACATGTGGATGAGAAAGCCTTTAAAACAGTCTGTAGCTCATCGGACTGAATAAATGAGATATAAATGCGATATATCTAGGCTACCGTTTGATAAAAATGTCTCTTCCTAAAGACGTACCCGTGGACATCTTTCCACGTGGTTTTGCCTGGGGGGCTGCAACAGCTGCTTACCAAATCGAAGGTATGCGCCAGCTCAGGCTGTCCCACGTGATTACTGTCTGGGAGATCAGACCACATTAGTCATACGTACTAAAGGGATTGTAATCTAGTATTGTGGCATGCAAAGAAGTTAAACGCAAATGCAAGAATGAACAGGCAACTTAATGTAAGTTAAAGTGGCCCCTTATGGTCACAGCACACTGTGTGAACAATGTGAAATTCTTTCTCTGCATTTGTCCCATTCACAAAGTGAAGCAATGGACAGCCACCGGGGAGCAGTGTGTGGGGACAGTTCCTTGCTCAAGGACACCTCAGTGGTGCCATCGACAGTCCTGGGATTCGAACCCACAGCCTTCTAATTACAGGGCCTATTCACTAACTACCAGGCCACCGGCTGCCCAACAAACTTGCATCAGTCATACCTTCTGATTTAAGGTGCAGTTTTATTCATTTTTGAATTTTCTTTTTTTGTGCAGGTGGGTGGGACATGGATGGTAAAGGCCCCAGCATATGGGACACTTTCTGCCACACTAAAGGCAGAGTGTTTGAGGATCAGACCGGAGACGTGGCCTGCAACAGCTACCAGCTTTGGGAAGAGGACCTGAAGTGCATCTTGCAGTTAGGCCTCACCCACTACCGCCTGTCTTTATCATGGTCCAGGCTGCTTCCTGATGGAACCACGGATTATGTCAATCCAAACGGTAGTCTGATGTGATCATCGAAAGCACATAAAAATATATTAAAATCACATGAAAATATATGAAAAGCGAAGAAGGCACTTCGCTCATGCATTTCGAGAGATACACTATATAGACAAAAGTATTGGGACGCACCTGTTGTCAGGGTTTGGGCTAGGCCCCTTACTTCCAGCGAAGGACGTTCTTAGTGCTTTAGAATACCTAGACATTTTGGACAACACCATCATGCTTTCAACTTAGTGCCTGACCTCCTAAATGCTCTACAGAATGAATGGGCACAGACTCCCACAGAAACTCCAAAATCTTGTGGAAAGCCTTCCAGGAAAAGTGGATTCTGTTAGAGTGGGTGGACCAACTCCATAACAAAGTCTATGTGTTTGAATGCAATGTCATTAAAGTCCCTGATGGCCATGTGCCCCAATACTTTTGTCCATGTATGTGGTTAATCTATTCACAAATCATTTTGAATGTAAGCAGATGATGTTGTAATATTTGCAATTAGAAATGATTCATTTTAGGACATCATTTTTCAAAAGATTTAATCAACTCTATATTTTTCCTTTTACCCCCAGGTGTAACGTACTATAATAAAGTGATTAATGACCTGATTGCTAATGATGTTATGCCCATGGTCACCCTGAACCATTTTGACCTACCTCAGGCCCTGGAGGATCGTGGTGGATGGAAATCTCCAGAGATAGTGGATTTTTTCGACTCGTACGCTGTGTTTTGCTTCAAGACGTTTGGAGACAGGGTGAAGTTTTGGATTACTGTGAACGAGCCTTATGTGTACGCTAAACTTGGCTATGAGGATGGCCTTTATGCCCCTGGCCTCAAAGAGCCGGGGACCACCGTCTACCTGGTAGGCCACAATATGCTGCGTGCCCACACTAGAGCCTGGCATAGTTACAATACTCATTTCAGACATCTCCAAGGAGGGAAAGTGTCCATTGCTCTTAATAGCGATTGGGCTGAGCCGCTGGACCCAGTCTGCCCCAAGGATATAGCAGCCACGGAACGCTACATGGATTTCACTCTGGGCTGGTTTGCCTGCCCCGTGTTCTGCACAGGAGACTACCCCGAGTCTATGAAATCCAGAATTGAGGCCAGGAACCTGGAACTAGGGTTCTCTGAGGGACCCCGTCTGCCCACGTTTTCAGAGGATGAACCCAACCCCTTAGGCACAGCAGATTTCTTCGCACTAAACTACTACACCTCACGCAAAGTGAAGGACACTCGTTCTCAGGCCAGCGCGCTCACTTTCAAAGGGGACCAAGCAGCAGAAGGTGTAACTGATCCATCATGGCCAGTGTGTGGGGTGTCCTGGCTCGCTGTCGTCCCAGAAGCTCTGCTCAAGCTGCTAAATTACATAAAGGTACATTTATGTGACCTAAGAGAGAGGTTTATCTCTTTTTCCCATTAAAGGGAATCATTTCTATTTCCGTATTAGACACGGCACTTACAAAATTCACAACTATCACATCATTTTACCTGTTAGCTTACTATTGTCAATGTGTTTCTCAGGAGAACTACAACAGCCCCCCCATCTACATCACTGAAAACGGCTTCTCGCAGATAGGACCTGTTGAAATTGAAGATCTTGACCGCTGCAAGTTTTATCAAGCTACTCTTCAGGAAGTCGCCAAAGGTTTTGAACTCTATTAAAGCTTTAAACACTTATTTCTGGAAACACAGTATCCCATAGTTTGGACACCGAACCTATGTTTCCTGCTATCCTAGAAGAATTTCTTACTGGAAAGCTTTTGACTCTGGCACACAAAAGAGAACCTAGCAAAGTATTTTAAATGTTAATTAACATTTACACAAAACCACCATGTGCAAAAGTTTAAACACTCCTGGTACAAGCCCTGTTCAGAGATCACACTTAAATATGGTATTTTCTGCAGCCATTTGTGCATAATTACTGTTTATTCGCAGCAATGCAAAATGTGTGGTCTGTCATAACCTTTTATTTGTGCATTAAATGGTACGTCCAGTATAGAATTGTGTTCTCTGTAGATGATTATATAACGTAAAGTAACAGCATAACATAATTTGACCTGGAATGCAGTTGTGTGTGACCTTGTTCTGTGTCTTTTCCTTTTTTGTTTTCTCATTACTGTGCTCTGCCTTATTTTCCAGCTATAAGAAACAATGGTGTGGATGTGAGGGGCTATTTTGCCTGGTCGCTCCTGGATAACTTTGAGTGGACAGAGGGCTTCAAGGTGCGATTTGGCCTCTTCCATGTGGACTTCTCCAGACCTGAGCTGAAGCGCAGCATTTACCGCTCTGGTAGAGAATATGCAGCTGTGATATTCAGGCATGGAGCGCACACTGAGCCTGAAAAGACCTGAACACAGCCATTGGTGTTCTGGGGGCCTGTCTAACACTTTTGTTAAATATGTGAACATTTTAGTCAGACTGAGAAAGTTGAAAAAAACAAATGCTACCTGTGGTGAAATGAGGAAAAAAGTACTATCTACATGAAGTCCCATCTCCTATGTTGCGTATTAAACCTTATATTTTTGTAACATTTGACAGCAAACAAGGGGCCATAAATAACTCAAACTGCAGTGACGTGTTCCAGCTTTAGTGAGAGTGGATAAGTCTCACAGTTTAAAGAAACCATGAAGCATGTTTGAGCTTTTTGGCAACCAGTAGTAGATTGTTGATTCGCCTACAGACTGGTGAAATGACAGCCTGCCAAAGTTGAAGCATAGTTTTCTGCGAAGTCTGGCAGCTGTGAAAACCTAAAATCACTTTTCTCTCTCCAGGTAAGCCTAAATATGTAATGCAAAGTGGGAGTTCTGCAGAGAGAGCGGCTGTGGTGGTGTTTTGCGGAGATATACTGCCACTATGTGGTGTAAAGTGGTATCACAAAGTTGGAACTTTTTAGCAATAACTTTTTAGCTCAGAGTTGGGGAAAAATGTTCTATATCAGCTGTTTACATTTACTGCAATTTAAGTTTGCTGTTGGGACAAAACGTTGTATTTCAATTTTTCTATCCAAAAAAAAAAAAAACTAGTTGCCCTTTATATTTTATGAAAATAAAAAAACAGTCCAAACTTTATTGGAAGAGAATATTTTAAACAACTTACCTTCCATTATAAGATGAGAATATTTTTATTCCTCCTGTAAAATTATTATTTTGGACACACACACACACACACACACACACACACACACACACACACATATATATATATATACAAGCTATAAGATTCTTATTTGTGGTGTTGGAATTTGGTGGTGTTCTCATCAACTGTAATTTGAAAGATTACACAAAGTGCATGTTTTTCATTTCACTTTTTCAACAAAATATCTTATTTTACTATTATTGTCATTTTAATGTGACACTGAGACTTAGAATAGTATCCAGCAGCTTCAGTCAGCTTCTAATAGTAGTGAATTCTGAACTCAATGTTTTAAATGCCTTATGAATAGGACTCTTCAATTTCACATCAGCTCTTCATTTGTTCTGGGTTTTTGTATATTCAGATGCAGTGAAAGGCATTTCTAAACCTTTCTCTGCAGATCCATTATGTACAGGTAAGTCGTTTCTGAAGGCGCATTATTATGTTTAATTATAAGATTTAATCGTATTCTACAACGGGCGCATGGACAGACGAGTCTATTCGCAAATGAGCGGGAGGCAGGCATTTGTATTTGACCAGAGTTAACTTGTATTTTGACAGGCTTTTAATGAAATATTCAACGACAAGAGAACTCATTTGCTCGATATAAATTAACTGAATAATTTAGCTGCTAATTAAGTATCTCCGTTATGAATTATACACAAAACTTTGAGCTTATGTCCTGGGCTTCTATAGCACATACAGGTACTGGGGAGTTGACTTGTGGCAAATAATTAGCTAGTCTATTACCCATCATCCTCATCTGCATATTCCCGCAAGTAGGTTTGTAATGAAATTGTTTCTGTGATAATCAGGAGAGGATGTGTATGATCTCTCTTTACCCTTGAGCTCTTCTATCATGCACACACACACTGTAACTCCAACCATCTCTCCCTCCATCCCTAGCTTCCTCCTCTTCTCTAACACGAGGCTGAGGAGGCCCTCTTCCCCTCACCTTTACTTTCTCCACTCTTCCTTTTCTTCTCCACCCTCAGGAGATGAAAAGAGAGCAGGAGGGGGACGAGAGGAGAGATGAGGAAACCATCTGCTCTGCTGCTTTTACTGCAGCGTTCAGGCTGCACGTCTCTCCTCAATCTGCACAAAGCAGAACCCGCATTAACCCGGGCCAGAAATACTGCCGCTCCTTTCCTCCCTCCTCGCCGCCTTCACACCTTCCCTCCTTTTTCTCCGTTTCTTCAGTTTCTTTTCCTTTCTCCCTGTGTTTAATCTTTCTTTCCTCTGCTCTTTCTTCTTCTTTAATCTTTTTCTCTCTTTCTGTTCTTAGTTTGTTTTTTTTCATTCTAACGTTTCTGTTTCTTTTTGTTTCTTTCTTTCCCTTCTTCCTTTGTTTTCATTCTTTTTCACCTTTTTTTCTATTTTCATTCTTCTGTCTTCTCATCCATTTCTCTTCTCATTTTCTCTGTTTCCTCTTTCTGTCTCTCTCTCTCCCTCTCTATTCTTCTATCCCTTTGTTAACATTTTCTCCTATCATTTTTTTCTTTCTTTTCCCCTTCGTTTTCTCTTCTAATGTTCTCTTTGTCCCTCTCTGCTCTCCCTTTGTTAAAATTTTGTCTTTCCTTTCTTTCTTTTTTGATTTGGCGTCTGTGAAATATGAAACAAACATTTTTAAAATCTCATTGACCCATTTCTCCTCCAGCTGCTGCTCACACTTCCACATCCTATTGTTCACGTGTGTATGAGAGAGAGAGAGAGAGAGAGAGAGAGCGCGAGCAAATGCAGGAGTGAGACAGAGTGCCACATTGGATGGATAAGTGCTTCCAGTGGCATTACTTGTCCTTTGGATCCATAGTGTGACTTTTATCAATGTGGTAAGAAGCGTGACATTGGAGTTAGAAAGCGATTTAGAGCCCCTGCACAAGTCTGAACATTGATTTGTGAGTTTGAGGGCTGGGGAGAGAGATGGAATACTGAGAGCCGCCTGTGGGAGGAGGCTCCTTCTGCATGTTCTCACCACAGAATATGAAATCATTTCGCAGATTTTTTGGAAATGAAGTTAAAGGCTTCCACCTCTTCTGAGAGTGACGGACTCTTCTAAAACGTTGACGAATAACCTTAATGCTGTTCAACCCACTGTTAACTCTGTTATCTTCAGATTATCTATACAGTCTTTAGCTGGAGCAGCACTGCTCCTTTGTAAGACACACCGAATGAACACAGTCAGACAAACAGAACTGAAAAGACATCTATTTACACACAGAACACATCCATTCTTTCTCCGTTTGCTCTTGTTCTTTGAGTTGTAATTTTTTTTTCAATGACTTCTTACGTTGAGCATTTTCCCTTACTTTAAGGATTTTCTTCCTTTTTTCATTGATGTCTTTGTTTCCCTCTCACTTCTTTGAGAGTATTCTTCTTTTTTGTGAATGAACTTTCCTTCATTCTTTGAGAAATTTCTTCCTTCACTCCACTCATTGAACGCTATCTTTCTTTCTTTGAGGACTGACTTTCTTTCTTTCCATCTTTCCTTATCTCGGTTATATTTCTTTCTTCCTTTCAAGGCTCTCTTTCCTTCTTTTTCGAAGTCTTTCTTTGTATGAGTCTTTCTTTGATGTCTTTCTTTTCTTCTTTTTTGCCACTTCCTTTCTTTGATTCTTCCTTTCGTTCTTTGAAGTCTTTCTTTTCCTTGAGAGCTTTCTTCCTTTCCTTCTCTCTCTGTAAACTTTCTTTCCTTCTTTGAAAATGCTCTGCCCTCTTTTCAACCATTCTTTGACAGCTTTCTTTCTTTCTTTTGTTCCTTCCTCCTCAGACCTTTTTTCCCTCATATCAAGTTCATTTTTTCTGTTTTTCCTTCTTGTTTTGAGGGATGTCTCTCTTTCTTTGTCAATAACATCCTCAATTAAGAGGTGTCCCAATACTTTTATCCATATAGCGTAGTCCCAGACGTCTGTCAGTGACTTCAGTCACTTCCAGCACCAAACTGTTCTCTTAAGAATCGATGCACCATCACCCTCATCTTTATTATCCTTGGAGTTCAGATGGAATAGGAATTTGCTCTGGCTAGTTAACATGCTCTACTGTAACACTCGCACCAAGACCACACTAGAACACTCCCAAGGAACTCAATGTTTGAATAATTCTGCTGAGACAAGTCTTAGACAATTACATTCATTGTAAAAGAACATGACAAGGATGACCCCTGCCGCCGTTTGCTCGTACGAGGATGAGTGGTAATGCTAATGAGATTAGCACTTGTGCTACCATATCACCTACACTGCAAAAACTCCTGATCTAACCAAGACTTGGAATCTGATTTCTAGCCTAAAAAGTCTTCTTGATCGTGTTTTGAGAATAATATACTATATAAGAGCAGATTTGTACGATTATTTAGTTTGTTTTTTCCTATTTCAAGAAATCTTACCAAGTATAAATATCTTACTGCACTGGCAGATAATTTCACTTGTTTCTAGTC
>JBBPCY010000013.1:13841154-13855419 GCA_037974405.1 Brachyalestes nurse
GGCAAAGATTTTGCCTCGATCATTTTTTGTAATCGAATTATTCGAATTACTCGAATAATCGTTTCAGCCCTAATTTGAACCCATGACTTTCTAATCACAGACGCAACTCCCTAACCACTAGGAAACCAGCTGCCTTATTATATAAATAAGTGCACTCAGTGCATTTGAACACAGCTGCTACATCCACTATAAAATGTTATATAATTATGCAGTGCATTACTGTGCTAAATAGCCTGATTCTTTTTATGTTCCTTTACTTAAAGAATAAAAATGGCCAGCTCAGTTGTAAAGAAATTTGAATAAGCATAGGTAATAAAATGATCACTTCCTCCCTTATAATATCCGATGAAACATTTACGCTATTAATAAGTCATTACTTCTTTCATAAGTTTTCTTACAACTGTCCCCCAACCACAGAGCAATCATAAACCATGATATTTACCCACCTAACCCATTTACAGCCACATGCAGTTATTTGGGTGCCCCACAGTGCTGCAGTTTACAAAGGAGTGGAGGATGATGGTTCTTGGTCCAGCATACAGTCACTGATAAGGGCCTCATTCAAAACAAGTCAAAATTCAGTACAATAATAAAACATTTATGCAAACAGTAATAAGCAGCCAGGCTCCGCTACTAATTCACCCTCTCATCCAGCCATGGTGCTGATTTCCCCAGAGTGGTGGTCTCCGCCACCCCTTCAGACCACCAGACAAGAAACAAAGACAGGCACCCACATGGACAAACGTACAGATCTGCTCTTCCTCCACATCTCCAGCACACTCGAGGACCATATAAACACAGAAATTGCACACCGACACTGCAGATTTTTATTTCATTACATGCTGCCACTGCACACTGACTTGTTCCACATATTTATTTTGTTACATGCTGCTATTCCCATTACTTGCACTTTACTTTATATTACCAACCCTGTTGTGTTTTTTCTTTTTTGATACTGCTGCTGCAAATTGAAAAGTCACAAGAATTTTGATATACGAAAGTATAATGACAATAAAATTCTCTGACCAAATGACATAAAACACCACACTTCTAAAACTGTGTTTAAAGCAAGAAAAAGAGGAAAAATGAAAGCAGATCTTAAAACAAGCAGTTATAGTAATACAACAAACTCCAAGGGTGCCGATTACATCACTCGAGATCTGGGGCCAGTACTAGACATCTGCTGACGCTGCAGTATAACCACCCCCTACCTGGTGGGTCCTAAGCTTGCAGCTAATGCAAGAGGAAACTCCAGCATGGGACAAGATCTAAGACCACTACGTTTCAAAGCCCAGGAAAAACCTCAGCAGTGTTTATCTCTCTACAGGATACCTCACATTAAATAAGAAATTTGTTCATACAATAGAGGGCACATATAACAGTCCCCTAAGATATATTATATGGTCCCCTAAGATATATTATATGGACAAAACTATTGGGACGTCTAACCATTACACCAACAAGGACTTAATTGACATTGTAATAATACAAAGACTTTAATATGGAGTTGGTCCCTCCTTTGCAGCTAGAACAGCTTTCACTCTTTCTGGAAGGCTTTC
This sequence comes from Brachyalestes nurse, assembly GCA_037974405.1. NCBI lineage: Eukaryota > Metazoa > Chordata > Actinopteri > Characiformes > Alestidae > Brachyalestes > Brachyalestes nurse. The sequence continues at coordinate 13,842,714 of JBBPCY010000013.1, forward strand.
CACAAGATTGTGGAGCGTTTCTGAGGGAATTTGTGCCCATTCATTCTGTAAAGCATTTATGAGGTCAGGCACTGATGGTGGATGAGAAAGACTGGCCTTCACTGGAAGTAAGGGGCCTAACCCAAAACCTGAAAAACAGGTGTGTCCCAATACTTTTGTCCATATAGTGTATACAAGAAGAAAATCATAAACTTGGATGTCTCTTGAGAAGACTTAACGTTGTGGTTTTGACAGTAGCAAATTTACTACACCGCTTAAAACTGATGCTGGTGGTCTGAGCAACATCTGAAAACATCTAACTGGACCAGTCAGTCAGATTATCAGGCCATCAGATTCCTTAGCCAGGGCACACCACCACAATTTTTAACTAACCTTACTCATTCTAACACAAACTGAACTCTCTACCCCTATCTCACCTGCCTCTCTCTCTCACTGTTTCTCACCTGCTTCTCCACCTCACTGCATCTCACTGGATCTCACCTGCTGTCTGTTTTACATCAGCCTATTTCATCTCAAACTAGCACACTGCACTTTACAGTAACGTTACATACAGTTTTCTATTATTCACACATCTTGTTTGTCAATGTTTTAAATCTGTTTTCTATGTATATTTTATGAATTACTTTTAGCATTTAATGTTCTCTCTAATTTAACTGATTGTGACTACATCGCACTACATAACTATGTACGTGACACATAAAAACTTTTTCCAGTGAATTTCTGGCAAGGCAGCTGGGCTGCACGTCTCAGCTCACCACCAACTTCAGGTCTAGTGTTTATTAACTAACTTAATTATCTGTCAAAACATTACACTTAACGCATGTAGGGAATCAATAACGAACCAAGCACCTGAGATTTAATTCCCATACTTACTAAAAAAGTAAACGCGGTAGTCAATTCAAAAACACAGCCTGCCACTTTTGGCTCCACTGACAACTTAGCAGCAGGACAGCTAGCCACGTCTGCTAACGCTAGCTTCCTGCTTCTCTAAACATTCACGTTCTCTTTTTTTGCAGCATTATAACGCAGTGGCTGTTTTCATCGAGTCATTACGGCGTTTGTGAGTTCGTCTGGTTTCACAAGCGGCCTATAATCTCAGCCAAAAAACGAGAGAGAATCTTTAGCCACTTAAGCTAACCCTCTCCTGACTAGCCGTATCACAACATTATTATTAGCCACTTAGCATGCTACTGCAAGATTCTCAGAGAAAAAAACTTATCTTTCTGATGCCTCATCTTAAATAGACACAATACAAAGTAGGTATTGCGGATAAAAGCTATTTTCTTCTCTCTTCTCACAGCTCTGAGAATGACAGGCCTCTTTTTTGTACGAGATTTCTCCCGTTTCCCCCCTGACTCACCCGTGTGGAGGTAATGTCCATCATGACCTCCTGGAAGGCAGCCGTCTCCTCGGCCTGGCGCTGGGTGTGCAGGGCGATTTTCTCGCTGAACTTGCGTGGGTTGGAGGCCCCGGAGCCGGGACCGGCGCTGGGTCCTGGTCCGGGTCCGCAACCTCCAGCACCCGCGGCGGACATCTTCTAACCCAACCACTTCAACATACGAGCCGTCCCGAGAGGATCTGACTAACAGAGGGAGGGCCGAGAGGGAGTGGAAACTGCTGAGAGCCATCGAGGGGCGGGTTCAGGACCTGCCCGACTGGAGGATGCTCAGATCACACACTTCTACCAGGACCGCTGCACTCTACATAAAAAAATACACAAAACCATCAAACTGTACTTCACAGGGACCACTGCGCTCTACATAGGAAAGTACACAAGGACCACTGAAACTATGCAGTTTCTCCTTTATTTCTCAGGAAATAAACTTCCAAAATATAAAAAAAACATTTAACCTATTATGTTCCGGTCAAATCTGACCGATTTTCAAATTTTCTCTCTAGAAAACACAGGTAATTTCATCGGTTTGTTCTGAGGTTACATTACTTTGTTTATACAAGGCACTGGAATGCATAAAAACATATTTGAGAATTTTTATTACATTTTGGGTGTTTTATTGAACTTAGGAACACTCATGGTGTTCCCGGTCAAAATGACCGGTTATTAGAAATTAATTAGTAAGATCATGATTATTGTATAAAATAGAGTTTAAGAACATTCCCACATCCCACCATGCTGGTGCCTTTGAGCACACACACACACCTACCCCTTTCCCCCACAGGAACCTATTTCCAATTAAATTTTTACTCCATGGGGAACCACACCTGCTGACAATTCATTCAAATAAAAATTTCTGAAGAAATTTTGAGATTGGCCTGCCACCCAAAATCTCCATAGCAACTGCTTCCTTCACCTGAGCAACCATCTTGTATACCTTTGCAAACACATAGAAACTCCCCAGCCAACCCGTCCTACACCCTAACAACTACCTGGAAACTATATAGCAACAACATCCTACACTATAGCAACCACCTTTTATACCATAGCAACCATCTGGAAACTCCCTAGCAACCACCTCCAACACCACAGCAAGCACCTAGCAACACTCTAGCAACCACTTGGTGTACCATAGCAAAAACCCAGAAACTCTTTAGCAACCACTTCCTACAAATAGAAGCTGCCTAGAAACTACTTAGCAACCAAATTTTACACTGCAGCAAGCACCTAGCAACATCCTAGCAACCACTTTGTATATCAGAATCAGAAAACTTTATTGATCCCGAAGGAAATAGTTTTGACCCAGATACTATAGCAACCACCTAGTGGTGGTGGTGGTGTAGTAGGTAGGATACTTGCCTGTGGACCAAGATACCACCACTGGGTCCCTGAGCAAGATCCTTAACCCCAAGTTGCTCCAGGGAGACTGCCCCCTGTAGTTAGAGAATGGAAGTCGCTTTGGATAAAAGTGACTGTTAAATGCCATATATATAAAAATGTTAAAGCTCCCTAGCAACCACCTCATTCACCATAACAACTGCCTAGAAACTACTTAGCAACCACATTGTATCCGATAGCAACCATCTAGAAACTCCTTAGCCACAAACAGCAACTGCCTAAAAACTACTTAGCAACCACCTCCTAAACCATAGCAATTGCCTACAAACTACTTAGCAACCCACTCCGACACCATAGCAACCACCTTTTATACCTTAGCAACCATAAAAAACATTTTTCTTTTTTCTTTTCTTCTTTTTTCTTTACTAAATAAATCATACCGGTCTCTTTTGACCGGGAACATAACAGGTTTGATTTTTTACTATTTTTTTAGAAAATTTAAATAGTTTAAAAATAGTTTAAAAACAGTGTCCTTGGTAAACATTGAAATGAGGTACTCTGTGATAAACAGTACAAAATGTTTAATCTTAGTATGCGTTACATTCAAAATAATCTCTCTATAATGTTTTTTTTCTTAAAAAATTACCTTATGTGAATGAGGCCTACAAGCCATAAATAGCAAATGGAAGTTCAAAACCTGTAATGTTCACATTCATTTGAGTTAGTAGAACGTTTAAACACAACATTAGGTTGTAATCTATACAGGGTGCAGCAGAAATAACTCCCACATTTCGAAAAATCACTGTGGGGTCCCCAAAGCAGGTAGAGGGGTGCGGTCCGTTCCGTTAGGTACGGTACATAATAAAATTTTCAGTCGCCACCATGCCGTGGTCAGGTGAGCATCGAGGCTTTGTAGTGGAGAATCTGCGAATCTGTAGCTGCGACGCAGAGGGCGTTTCACACGCAGTTCGTTCGACTGGTCTCCTTACGCGAGGCAGTTCCGTGGCCACCGCGCTCACCTGATTTAAGTCCCTGGCTGAGGTTTTCAAACATCGTCCTCCGTCCTTGGACCAACTAAAGGAGGCTATTCAAGAAGTAATTGAAGGAATTTCACCCGACATGCTAGTGAGAGTGATGGCAAACTGACAAGAACGGCTCCAAATGTGTATCAGCTGTCAAGGCCACCATGTGGACGATATAATTTTTAAAACTTAAAGTATAAAAAAAAATTTATATCTACATTTGGGAAATAAAAAGTTTTTATATATGAATAAAAGTATAAACAACAACACAAGGTGACACATTTTGGTGTGTAATGCTGGCACAAAAAACTTATCCAGCAATGGGTAGACCTGTTAAAATGTACATAACTAAAATGTGGCTGTTCAAGAACTGTTACACTAAAATCTACTGCCTCTGCTGTAGATGTGTGGAGCTGAGATGATTGACAGTAAAATGTGTTACTCTCTGTGATTTAGGTTTACAAGAATAAAAAAAAAAAAAAAAAATATTTGTAAATCTCTTGTCACTCTACTTTATTTGAACCATATGATCAATTGCCAAGTATCGATTTGGACATATTTCTCTATGCTTGGCACACAAAACACCCTTAAAATAGAAGCAGAAGGCGCTGGCTGCAGCTGCTGCCCACTGGCATTTTAAGTGTATTTTGAGTCGACAGGTTCTGTTCAGGGAAACGCATCAAAAATATTGTCTGTAGTAATCAACTGTGCTACAGATCTGTCTGGACACCTTGAAAAACTCTGAAGTATTCCTTTAAATTATAAATTTAGTTCTCACTGGTCTAGGCCTCACTGGATTGCAGTACTCATTTGGATCTGCTGTGTGTATTGTACTCAGACCCAAATCCACATAAACAAAAAATTCTCAATCATGATGCTAAATGAACACAGCCCACAAACATGAGAAGCGAAATTAGCGTAATGCTACAGTAGCTCAGCTGATGTTCTACATGAGTCCTTAAATTCCCCCCTATAGAGGTTAGCGAGGGCTAAGCCCTAGAGACAGAATGCTATAAGCATTCTCTTTGTCCTTTACATCCAGTCTCCTCCTTGCATCTTGCTGGCGGCCATCGTTTTATAATAGCCGCTCCCCCACCTGCCTGCTAATGCACAGATTGCTTGTGTCCTTCCCCCAGCCCGCGTACAGCTCAGCAGGCCTGGAGTTTTATTGCTTTCCATGTACGTGTGTCATATTTTTAGAGGGTGTTTGTGCTTTAACCATCCACTGTATATTCCTAGCTGTAGAATGAAATGATCATCACAGTTATAGCCCATCATTTCACCTGTACCCGGTATAAAATAAATTTGTTTTTCAGCCTACTTGAAGCATGATGTGTGATAAAGCTACTTTGTATGAGGCAGAGATGGATGTTTTCAAGGAATGCTATTACAGTACCATATAATAACCCTTCAGATTTATAACACATCATAGCACAACATTATATCATTAATGTTTTCTATAAGAGCATACCCTAATGATCATTTCAAAGTAAATTATGTCTCTTCCAGAGTTTATCCTTTTATACAGAAGCCATATATTCCAATGAGCGTTAGATGTCTCATTTGAACTATGCATTGTTTCCATACTACTACTCTTAATGATAATTATTTAGATTGAGAAAATGTACAAACTAGAAGCAAACTGGATTTTCATCTTTGCAGATGAGCAAGTGAGTCAGCATTGAATTTCTCACCTCCCCACTTTTTTTCTCCCCATAATTGTTAACTAACAACTCAACACAGAAGCACAACTTTTCATGCTCAGTGTTCTAGTTAATCTGATGAAAGTTTTGAGGAAAAATAGTTCCTTTTATTTTTAATTAAAATATATGAAATATCATCCCTGCCTCACACCCGTAGACCCCAGGATAGGTTCCGGGTACCCGCAACCCTAGTAAGAAACAAGCAGTTAGAGAAAACGAATAATGAATGAATTAACTGATGAATGAATCACATTTACATAACACCAACAAATCTAACTGATAAAAATGCCCTCAATCGACATTTTATTTGTGACAAAAACTGTCAAATCTAAAAACTGTGAAAAAATCACTTGCAGTCAGGCAATCATGGAATAATACTCCCAGTGCTATATATATGCAATCTAATCTAATCTGCAGCCTTGCTGAAGTGGTTTGTCATTGGATTCTATGTGCTGTCACTATTTCTTCAAATTCCATGTGTTACATTCCTTTTAGGATAAAGTTTAATTTGCATGCTAGTGAAGCACTCTTGCTCACTTTCTTAGGTTATAAGAGTGTTTTGTGTCAAGCGGTTTCTGTTCAGGACAATTATGCTTTTGTACTTCTTGAAAATCTGTATAGTATTGCATTTCTTGCACCAACCAGCCTCTGGTGCAAGCCACTCAAAAATCAATGTGTCCCCATTGCTGTTGTCTCACTTGCCTCACACGCATTGGGGAGGGGAGTGCCCGACCACCAGAGGACATGGGAATCAATTTCCCTTATTGAAACAAATGGAAGCTTACCTTCATTTTTGGCCGCCCCTTGTTATCCTAATTAACCTGCCCTTTCCAAATCTCCGACCCCAGCTTACCCGTATGTGGCTTTTAATGTAATGAAAAACCCTTGCTCGCAGGTAAGCCCCTGGCTTGATTCATGGCATCAATGACATGCAAAAAGGTGCGCCCAAACCTGGGGGGACGTATTAAGGACAACAGTTGCAAATCATCACAAAGAGCGGGGGTAACCCTTTGATTTTATTGCCCTTTAATAAGCGTCATGAATCGCACACCTCAAGAAAATGGAAAGAGCACGCTAATAAAGCACGAGAAGGCTCTTCGTTTATGGGAAAGTGCAATCAAGGAAGTTCTAATCCATGATTTACAAAATGTTATAATGTTTAACCTTCATTCAGGTTGTCCTCTTTTCCACTTATATTCCATTATTCTGCATTAAGTCTGATAGTCTCTTTAATACTAGACAAAAAATATTCAAGTTATTTTATTAAATTTACTGTGTCCAGAGATGTAATTTTATTTGATATTTTTAAGATTCCCACCCGATTACCCTTTTGAGTTTTTGCTCTTTTTGCTATGGCCGGAGAACCCTGATTGATCTTAAGCTCGCCATGAGCAATGTAGAGGATCAATACTGCGAGAGAAAGAAAAAATAAATAAATACAGGGTCATCTCACTGTGTGAGTGACCTCCAAACTGCCACTACATCTGTCATTTGACACCCCAGACCACTCCATCTAATGGCCTATGTATAAACACCACACCAATTCACCTGAGACTCAACAGAGCCCTGGCCACAATGCACTACCAAAATGACCTCTGTAAGCAATCAAATTTGGTATCAGCTCCCGTTTCAGTCAAGAAGAAAACAATGTTTTCCTCCTGAGTGCACAGGAGAACAGTAATAGTAGCATGCACCAAGCCACTGCGCTGATATGAGTTTGATATTTTACAGTCAATAGGCTGTTCCTTGCAGAGTGCAGAGTAATGACGCCTACTTAAATAAAACCAGAAGAGCCTAGTTTTTCTAGATTGCTCGGTATTTGTGTCACACAAGTGTCTATGGTCGAGGATATACCTTTGGCTTATGTGTAGGACTGCAAGTCAGCTTTTTTAAATATATACAGTGTGCCGCAAACTCTGGACCGCGACTTTGCGGCTTCAGTTGTTCGCAGATTTTTTTCTTAAAAGCGAACTAGTAATTGTTCACGGAATCCCCGGAATTTTACGGAAACCGCAAATATACTCCGCAGTTTTATTTTGCTTTTATGTTGGCAATATATAATTTTTCATGCATTTTAGTGCTAAACTATCAAGAATTTTGCAACATAAATATTAATGTAAATTTCCATATAAAATATAACTGTATACATTTTTTTAGGACTGCGGAGAACAGTATGAGGTCTGCATCTCTGGTGACGCATCTCTGGCAGACGCAGTCCAGCATTCTCGCATTCTAACAGTTTCCTGCATGGAGCTCTCGAGTATTTCACTGAGTGTTCTCGTGTTTTTAGTTTTGTTCTTCTTAAAGCCCTGTTTTTTTATTTCTGTAAATTCTGTAAAGTTAATTTATCACTGTATTTACCTGCTTATACCAAAGAAAATGATAGCGCATACCAAAGAAAATGCCTGTGCATGAATTACAGTACAGTCTATACAGGGGTAACATCGTTATTTTACATTCTAGTACTGCGGGAGTTCAGTGTAAACTGTACAGTACGGATACAGGCTTACCTTTACATTTTTTATAGATAATGTATTAAGCTGAGTTTAAAATAAAATTAAAGTGTTTCAGGAGCATATGTGGGGGCATATTTAGGGTTTACGTTACAAAAATAGGCCTTTTCTTAGCACATCACAAATTTGCGTTTTTTCACAATTCGCAGGTGCTTTTGGAAAAACAACCCCTGTGAATTTTGGGGGTCTACTGTAATACTACTACTAACTTCAGTCCATTATTAATTTTTGTTGACTGTTGTGTGAGGGGGATTGGATTATAAGATTTTGTTGACCTGAGGGGAATGACCACCAGCGTATCTCTCCTCCTATGAAATACATGATGCTGTGGTTCTGCATTTGTAGTACTTTAGCCCAAATGGCATTGAAGGGGTTTTCACATAATTAGGATGGAGGTGAGCACCTGTCCTTCCTAAAGTGGCACCTTAAGTGACTGCCTATATGGAAACACTGACCCTGATACCCCTGTCTAATACTGTGCAGGTCCCCCTGCAAGAAAACATCTTTTGGCGCACAGACTTCACAAGACCTGTAGAGGTGGTGTGTGGGATCTTTCACAAAGATATGGTAACAGATGCTTCAGTTCCTGTAAATTGTGTGAGGGCCATCATGGATCAGACTAGTTTGTCCCCCAAACCACACAATTGCTTGATCGAATTAAGAAATGAGGAACTTGGTCTCTGTCGTGTTCCTCAAACCATTCTTGAACTATTGTTGCAGTGTGGCAGGGCACATGATCCTGCTGAATGAGGCGACTGCCATCAGGGAATACAGTCACCATGAACCTGGTCTGCAACAATACAGTGTCATCTCACCCAGTGAGGTGACCCTGTATTTATTTATTTTCTTTCTATCTTAATATTGATCCTCTACATCGCTTGTGGCAAGCTTAAGATCAGTCAGGGTGCTCTGGTCATGGCAAAAAAGAGAAAAACCTCCAGAACCCAAGGTTTCCCAGCAGAACATTACCCAGAGCATCATACTGCATGATAAAATTAGAAAGTGTATACATTATATCAGTAGTACTGAAGTGTGTACACAATTTCAGTAATAGCCTGTTTAAATCTAAAGGATATGGGCTGGTTGTACATAAATAATCAATGTATAAATGGTTCTATGTATTGAAAAAAAAAACAAATTTGATTCTTTACATAGTATTTTGGTACTATATACAGCTCTTTCTACAAAATTCATCTTCCTAGATGGTTGTTGTTATGGACATACAGTTCTAATCGGTATAAAACCATGACATTTTTCAAAATGTAAAAAATGTTCTCAAACATCTCATGCATTGAAAGGTTTTTCAGGAGAACAAAAATGGTTCTTCAATGGCATCACTCCAAAGAACGCTTTTTGGCATCTTTATTTTTAAGATCATAGAGGGTGTGTTAACCTGATGTTTATTTGAAGGAAAATGTCCAGGTAGGAGGTTATTCTGGCGGCCCTGCTCCCCACAGCTGGCTTGTTTGTAAGTAAGCAGCGGGCAACACTGATGGTACCCATTACTGCCATGCCATTTTGCATAAGCTGCACGACGTGCTGATGAAAACAAGTGTGGCTTCAGGTGCGAGGCAGACATGCAGAAAATGAGCTCCTCTCCCTCACTCTCACACACACATCCACATCCTCACACACACACATACACACACTCATAAAACAATAGGGAGCTATTTTGTGAAAATGTCAGCCCTGAGAGGCAGCCAAGGGCAGCCAGCGTGACCAAAGGCGGTCAGTGGGCGCTCTGGACGGACTGACCTTGCGCCTGCCAGTGTACTCACATTTGCATCAACCTGCTCAAATGAATATCCCAGACAATTTATTATTCAGTGTGGAAGCAGTTGATTGCAATTATAACATCTGATAGCTAGAATTTCCTCTTTTATATGGTCTTCTTTCCTCAGATCTACTTCCCATCCCCATAAACCTGCATTTTCGCTATTCATTTGCGAAAATCTTATTATTTAGTAATGACTAAATAATCCGATCAGAGCAGCAGAAATCACAAATGTCACCAAACATAGAGAAAGGATCAGATTGTGCCACAAGTAATGATGTTTATCATATTTTCTTTGTTTTATACTTTGTCAGTGTTATGTTACAGTTTATTTAAAACATAGCTAGCTAGTAGTTCTTGTGAAATTCACACTCAAATACTAAACAACTGGTCAGGGAACATAAAAAAAGAGTGTTTAGCTTCTATCTCCTTCGTCACAACACATCCAACAGCAGAAACATTCTTTTTGAGCCATCTTAGTGATGTTTTTAAAAAGTGCTTAGACATGTATGCCGTTAACCTTTATGTATTAAAAATGGACTAGACAGAGAGCACTGTTTGAGGATGACACTCGTCTCTTGTGATAGTTCTTGTCCATTTTAGCCCTCACCTTGAGAACCACTGAGCTCCTTGTTTAGCAAAACACACCCTAGGCTTACACTTTTGTTTGAGAGTCCCCTGCATACGCTTTCTAGATGCTTTGTAAATGCAACTGATCTTCAAGCCAAAACCTGAATATAATCTTAACACTATTGCTGCTAATAATGGCCTACCAAACCTGGCAATAAACTATTAAAACTGGCAGTATATCATATAAGTATATGAAAGGCTGGAAGCAAGTGTTTGCACCCCTTATATTTTTATACTCCCAGATTGTAGGGTTTATAGGTACACGGTTGTGTGTGACTGGTTCAGTAAACATGAAGAAACACCGAGACATTTTGACTGAGCTGCAAAATCAACAAACTTTCTAATTCTCTACATGGAACTGCAGGTGAAATGCTGAGGCACATACAAACTCTAGCTGAACTGAGCGCCCGACTGGAAAGGTGGGCTAAAATGGATGGGAATTCTCAAGAGACGGGTGTAATCCTTACCTGAAAAACTTTATACTGGCATAAGGCAAGGCAAGAGTTTGCATAATCAAGGGTTAGAAAGAAATGATGCATTCAATTCCTTTCCATAGGTCACATTGATAGGTTATATGTAAATAGGTTATTTAGTTATAACACTGAGGAATTGAAACATTACTCCACATACAGGCTCTAGCACTTCAAGGGGTTAAATGGCCCTTCAACACCCCCTAGCTGCTCAGACTCCCCCCACACACACACATCAAAACTGACCAATGCATCTCCAGGTCTCTCAGTGATCATATAATGGCCAAATGCACCATTTCCACTTTTCTCCTGCATTTCATTGTCACGGCCCCTCTACTTTTTTGCTCTCTCTTTCTCTCTCTCTCTCTTAAGAGAACTGATTACAAATGGTCAATTTGAAAATGGAGTCTAAAGTCCCCAAGGCCACTCGCTTGTCAAACTGAAAAGGCGCAAGGACGAGCGGGGCCCAAGTCACTCCTTGTCCGGAAATGGAGAGATGAGAGAACATAACAAATTCCCCCGCGTGACACCGCGCTGCCTGGACGAGGGAGGAGGGAGGGGAGAGAAACTTGGATCTGCAACATCTCGCCCCCAGCATTTATATCACAAGTCTCCACAAAGCGGCCATGGATCATCCCAGTCAGCTGGTGTTAGCGGTATCGAGAAAAGCCATGGGCTGTCACCGAGTGCAGGCCTTTCATATTTTACTCGAGACAGCGCCTCCTCTCTCCCAGCCTCACTCAAAGCTGCCGCCTCGCCTTTGAGGATAATATCTTCAAAATCTCTCCCCTCTCCCTGCTGAGAGGCTATTTTTGAAACCGTTGTCTTCGCTGCCATGCCACTCGCCGACCGCTTGAGGAATCGGCGCACAGTCGTCCTCGGCTACTGGATGTGACACTGTTCATTTTTCTGTCAACTGCAATCTGGGAAGCCTTTGTTTCTGCCCGGCTTTGTCACTTCTGATCAGTATTTTAAAGGCCATACTGTGTTTTTTTTCTTCCTCTAACAGTCAAATGCATTGCATTAGGTCTAACTGTGACAAGAGGCCCTGGAAAAAAAAGCAAGTAGCTAGGGAAGCTCCTTTTAACTGCAAGATGCACTTCTGAAGGAATAAAGGCTCACAGTTTTGTGAGTCATCTTCACAGATATTTTCGTACACTTCAATTTTCATTCTAATCATGACGGAACGTAGCGTCTGAAATTCCATGACCCCGTGATTCATGGCGGGGGTACTTCTAATGAGGTGAAGCTTGGGATGTACTTTCTACAAACTGTTCCCACTTCCCATCAAAGAGGCTTATGCATTACTCAGAGGTTTGACTCAGACAATACCAAGGAGCCAATTTGAGGGTACATGAACTCACAACACCTTTTAAAACTCATAAATAGTAACAGAGAAATGGAATGCTCAAAGTAGACCAAACGGATCGCTGTTCAAAATAAGCTTAAAGCCCAAACAAGGAATCTAATTTATAAACCCTCTCCTTATCCCAAATGTTGTTAGACAGCCAGGACATGTTCCGATGTCCAAATTTTTCTTCTTAGTTTTGCACTGCAGCGATACAAGACTAATGTCGCTCTCTATTACCATTCAAACGTCAAGCATAAATCTTCACACACTTATCTAAAACTGTGTCCAGTTGTTATATAATCACAAACAGATTTGCCTAAATGGTTCTGACACCCACGATTATCTACAAGGGTCCAGAGACAGTTGCTACTACTGTTTTATCTACATAGTACTTTTGTCCATGCTTATAGATCATCAGGTCCCTTAGCAAAAAGAAGTTTATTCAAGTGTACTACAAGTATACTTATTTTATACTAAAACTGAGGCAGTATACTTGAAGTTTACTTTTTATA
>JBBPCY010000013.1:13855814-13866490 GCA_037974405.1 Brachyalestes nurse
GCTGCTTTGTGCACTGGGACACAGTCCTGCTGGAATAGAAAAGCTTCTTCCCCAAACTGGGTCCACAAAGTTGGAAGGATGGTATTGTCCAGAATATCTTGGTCTGCTGAAGTATTAAGACTGAGCTTCACTGGAGGTAACTTGCCCAGAAATGTGGTCCATTTCCTTTGGTCCAAAAGTTTTAGGGTTAGCTACTCCATATGCTATACAATACTAGTAACTAGTACAACGCTAGTAACTGCAAAAATTAAGGCATTAAACCACAGCTTTGAACAAAAGCTTACAGCTACATAAAGAATACATTCTTCACAAAATGTAGTTTTGTTGAAACTTCTCAGAAAGTGGTACAGCATTAAAAATGCTGGCTGGTTAATTAGCCCACTGAGGGTAACCACTGAGTGCATTCCATTCGGAAAATCCACTGCTCACTCCTCTTGCGCCGTGATTGGCCACAACGTTTTTGTCTGAAAGTCTGGCCATCTTGGCACCCAACCCAGGCGATTATTTCCAATTACACAAGACCTCATGTCTCTGTGAATGGAGAGAGACCCTCAAACACTCTCTCACTCATTTTCTGTAATCACTTAATCCTCACTAGAGCCGCTAGGGTACCCAGAGCCTATCCTGGGATCAATGGCCGCAAGGCAGGGACTCACACACACACACACACACACACCATACACTCACACCTACGGTCAATTTGGAAACCCAATTCTGGAGAGAGACCTAGAAATCCAAATGTTTACAAATTCACTGCTAAAATCTCACGACGATATTGTAAACAGTTTGCAGCATTTGACTCTAAAACACACAAAATACACGTGCAGGTTTGTTAGCTATTGCTCATGCTAATCTCCTCAGTGAAGTTGGGCTACTCTCTCTCACAGCCTTATTAGCAAGCAGACCATCAGGTTTTACTGAAGGGTGGGTCTTGGCAACCACCTTGAGCAGTAATTTACAACTACCATGTGAAGCTATACAAGCTTTTTCAGCCTCTTCCTTTTGGTTATACTTGTGTAGCGTAAGTGTGATTCCTTAGCTAAGGTTTTTAAGGGCATGTTGAAAACGAAGCTTCGGACAAGTCAACTTTTACCTTCAGTTGCAGCCACTGGATATTTTAGTTAAGTACTTAACTAGCCATTGCGGACAGTGTTCAGTACATCAGTGAGAAGCACTCTATATGGACAAAAGTATTGGGACACACCTGGGTTTTCAGGGTTTGGGCTAGGCCCCTTACTTCCCTTAGCAAAACGTAGTTTATTCAAGTGTACTATGAGGAGACTTATTTTATACTAAAACTGAGGCAGTATACTTGAAGTTTACTTTTTATATACTGTATTTTATATACTTAAGAATAGTTATACTTGACTTATACTGATAAGTATAAAGAAAGTATATAAAGTATACTTTTATAAACTTATAAATGTTCCAATTTAGTCCGAAGAAGTATTAAATTAGTATACTTTCTAGTACCCTACAAGTACATGGTCCATATACTTGCTATACTTATACTTATACTCAAGCATACTTAATAAAATGAACTTCAAGTATACTACTTTTTGCCAAGGGGTTCTGTGATAGAAGCTTCCAGAACTTGCTATATTAGCCTCATAGCTCCAGTACAGAACTAAACAACCAAACTATAGATAGACCTTAAACATGCCGTGGTTGATTGACTACATTTGGGTTGAGGAGGAAAACTGCACAAAATTCTGATTTCAAACTTCTAACCAAACCATCCCTTTAAGTCTGGGATTCGCAGTTGCACCATGTGCAACCAAATGGCCAGAGTCTTTAAGAATGCAGCTGCAATTTCTTCCCAATTTCTGGGCTGGAAGGACAGCACGGTCCCTTTCTCCCCTTTAAACACATCATTTGATAGTACAGAGGCAGACTTCATGCATACTGAAGAGACATACAGGACATTACCATTCGTCTCAGTTAGGTGGTGCTGACATGTAAAAGGAGAGAGACCTACCACAAGGAGAACTGGTTACGAGTTCAATTGTAAGAGAATCCCTATAAAAAAACAAGCGTAACACTTGACTGAATACCTACTAGTACACACTTTCACATTTATCTGCATGAGCAGGCCTTATTTTTGTTGGACCTCCAACCTCTAGAGGACACCCTGACATGTTTCTTTATTTTCTGATGTTCATGAACAGGTGGAATGGATGAAATATATCTTAATGCCACATATAGAGCACATACAGGCTTACAGGCTTTCTATAATTGATCTAAATCTGATTTTATACACGCAGTACTGACAATACTGATGGCACACTCAAATAACATACCTTTGTATAATTTACAATGAAAATGAGAATGTCAAATTGCCACTGCTACCTCCAGATGTCTTAAACTTTCCATCTGTGACCTCAACGGGCCTGTTGCTGCTGTTGATGATGGGTAATGTTTCTGTCCTCACATGATGGAGAAGAACCTCAGAGGAATCATGTTGCCCTTCAATTTGTCTGCCTCACACATTCCCTGCCTCACACTCCTGCTGGGAAGAAGAGGGTGAATGGTGCTAGAGGATAAATCCTTGTTTTTTGACACAGCCATGTATTCTCATCGTGGGCTGGTATAATGTGTCTTGAGATTCAGAGAGAAAGATATGAAATCGAATCTTTGTCATTTTAGATAATATGCTATACTTTTGCATGCTTTTATTTTATTTTTGTGTACAAACTTAATACACAAGCCCTTTACTGTGGGACTGTGCATGATTGCTATCTTTTCCCTTTTAGAGCTATGCACAAGTTAAAAAAAACTCACAAATCAACTCACCCAGCAATACATACGTCTCAATTATAATGTTTCGAGCAGTTTGAGTTTTTCTGAGTCCATTTATTCTGGTATAAGATTTTCAAAGCTTGCCAATAAGCCTCCGTTTCTCTGCTATCCTCTGACCAAATGGGAAATGTTTTGACAATGGGACTTGACAGGGGCTTTGCTTTTGTAGACATGTGAACATACCCCGCAAGACAGCCGGCAGATAGCCTCCAAGCAAGCTGGCACAAATAAACAGCGATTCAGGCTCAGATCTTTAGACAGGCACCGTGGTCGTCTGTCAAGCAGTGCTGGGCAATTTGAATGCACAGCATGCATCTGGACTTCATCGGCTTGGAGCGAGAGCTTGGATTTCTGTACCGCACCCCCTCATCCTTCCCCCTCCTCCCGCTACTGATCTACTGTCACTCATTTGCATAACGTAGCAGTTTGATAGCAGCCTTCACACTGTCGGAGCAAAAAACCTGCAGAAAGCTATAAAGGGGGCAACAACAGGTAGTGCAGGACTTTTGTGGTCTGTCCTGGTGAAGACCAGCAAGGCCGCAATGGCATTTTCATTTTTACCTCGGACATGGTTTAATAAATCAGCCAAGATATTTCTGGAGGCTGAAGGTTTGTTGCTTTCTCACCGGAGCCACAAGGCAAATGCAGCCAGCCCTACTAATTATGATATATTCTACCAACGGGAAAACGGATGCTCAGAATAAACATCTGCATAGATAGAGACAGTAGAATCAACCATTATCTCTCAATTTTGCCCAAACATTATTTCCTCTTTTAAAGACATCACAGGTCAGTGTCGGAAACTGCAAAAAGTCTATTTGAGATCATTAAACAAATTCGCTGGAGTTGAAGCAAGTGTGTAATGATTTAGGCATGTAGTTTGTGCTATAATTCTAGCTTTATAAAATTCTTTGTTAGACTAAAGCAGCAACTAAACGAATGAAAGTCTGAACAGGATTTGGCTAATCATTTGAAATAAGAAGGGAATTGTCTAAATTCGTTTTTCCTTTAAAATGCTTATGGGTTCTTCATATGATCTTTGTTTTGATATGGAGAGAGCGAGGAGAGGGTGAGGCAAAAATTCGATCAATCCCAGAATAGTGTAACTGGCCAAGCGGGTTGCATTCTCTCACTGTGATCTGACTGTAATTCCCAGCGTTGTTTGTGAGACACAACTGTCCATGTTCTCATTGGGTCGGAAGGATGGTTAGTTCAGTGGTTTTCGTCCAGCCTTTGGGGATCGCCTAGTCAGTCCACATTTTATATTCTGCTCCAGTTCCAAATGTAACTAAAGCCAAGTAATCAAGGGTGTAGAATGCTGATTACCTGGCTCAGGTGTGGGGAAATGAAACACAACAAAAGTGTGGAGTCCATATCTGAGACCATGGCATATACAGAGGTGTACAAAAATGTTTCCTATGTACCATAAGTAGAGTGAAGTTTTATGAAGGTTTATGAAAAATCCAAGAAACCCAAGTAATAGAGAGCTGGTTTCAGAAACCACATTTGCAAGCTCACTGTTTGACAGCGCATGAAAACTATGCTCCAAAGTTAACCAGAGTGGTCAGATAAGTCAGCCAATATTACCCAGCCTGGGGTGGGGCTTCACTCACCCATTTGAACATTGAACAAGATGGAGCAATTAATTGCTGCTGTCAGCTCCCATCCAGGATAGCGCTTGATAACTGCACCACATCTATGAAATGCTGTCAATAGTCTCACCAAAATTAATGGATTTTATAGCCCAGCGAAACTCATGAATCTGCTTCGGGCTACGACGGATTCCTTGGCTATGTGCTGCAATTTGTGTTATAAATCTAACTGCAAAAGGCTGCCTTCACTCATTATTAAAATGAATCTTAGCAGGCCAGGTTAGAATTGCAGTACAACAAATATACAGCACGCATCAGTGCGTTTTTGGACGGATACCAAAAATACCCGCATGAACGTGGACTATGCACATCTCCACAATTTCGTGGTGAAGGTAACTTAAGGTTGAGTCATAATGGAGTTACATCTCTCTCTCTCTCTCTCTCTCTCTCTCTCACATGCACATACACTCTGCCATAGTGGTAAAAGTCCCTTTCACTGCTAATCCCAGAGCCATCACTGAACATCCTGACCTTTGGCTCTGTCGCCGGCAGCATTGATCGGTCAGTCACTTAGCAGAGACCACAGGCCCTCTGGCCTGGCCACTTAACCCTGTGACTCTAAAATAGCTTCCCAAACCTTAGGTCACCCACCTTAGCCTCCTACACAAACACACACAAACACACACACACACACACACACACACACAAACCCTTTCATCCACTCCCACTCCCCAAAGCCCATAAGATTTATTGCCTTTTAAATGAGCTGTCACTGAATTAAACAACAATGCTGGGAAAATGTTAGTTGGCATTCATCTGCGGGGTTGCTCTCACTAAATATAGCTGGCGATAATTGTAGCGACCTGCTCGTCCTCTGCGGAAAGGCACAGTTGGGTCGTGCTTACGTGTCTGAGTCCACCGGTCCTCCCTGACACCTTTTCAGCGAAGGCAGGGATGCCCGTAGGAAAGGTGAGAATGAACACTTCTGTCTAGCTTGTGCTGCACCTGCGAGCAGCACTGAGGCTGCACGAAGCATGTAACATTGCATTTCTGCCTCATACTATTGCGAGTGAACAGGGTATATACAGGCTATTTCAGTCAGGTTTATTGTTAGTATTTTTAATTATTCTTCAGAAAAACAAACAGTTGGTTCTAAAGTCTATGCTTGAAGCTGTCTTGTTTACAACTGGGACCTTATAATATCACTGTCAGGACAAAATCCCTACATGGCAGCTGATTGCCTGAAGGTCAGGGAGTTGCCCCTGTGATCGGAAGGTGATGGGTTCAAATCCCAGGGCTGCTAGGCAGGGTGCCGTCCCCACACACTGCTCCGCAGGCACCATTGTTGGCTTCCTGCTGCTTCACAAAGGGGAAAGGGTTCAATCTTGAGGGTTCAAGCAATTTCCTCCAGGATCAATAAAGTATGAAAAAAGTTATCCAAAAACCCATCCACCTTTCAATGCAAGTGTATGCAACAAGATGTTATTTGAAGTCATTTCAGATCATTCTTATAGGTCCATTAGTTTTTATTTTGTGTAGAAAAACTTTAAAGAATTGAAAATATTGCATGAAAAAGTGGTTTTGTTTGATTTACTTGAACTTAATTTAACCCATATTTAACTTACGCTTTCCATAAAAACTGATGCAAGAAGACGGATGTTCATCATGCATTTCAGAGTACAGAAAATACCTTACAATGGAGCAAGCTGCAACAGTTTCTTTCCTACAAAAGTTATTGAGATGGACAGTTAATGTACATATATCAACATGATTGATGGAGGCGTTTTATTTTTCAGGCTAATAACAGGGCAACATGAGCCATGAAGCATCCTCACTGGCTGCTGTTTCATGCAAATGAAATTCAAGCATTGTTCCATAAGACGTATGAAAAGGGAATGTGGTACAGCCCTCTAGTGCTGTAGTGCACTGGAATGCTTTAAAAAAAGCAATTTTTCTACATATATATTCCCTGATGTAGAAATCAAATTTCAAGGCTTTTTCTTTGAGAATTTCGGCAGCAGCAGCAGCAGGGCTAAATTACTCCGCTGGATAATTAATCCACGTCAGCTAAAATAGCTGATGTAAGGTGCCTTTGATGATGCAATGGCTCCCTCCCTCCATCCTGTGCATTGTTTGGCATTCAAAGTGAAACGTGTAAGCCCTTAGGAAGCCATTTCTTCAGCACTTTCATGTTTCTGATGCCCACTAAAGAAGAATATGAACATTCTCCATTCCAGAGGTAAAGGCAGGCTTCTCTGCAAAAAATACACTGACAAAAAAATTACATTTATAGCAGCCGCATTTGAAATGAAAACATTATACTGCCATGTTAAGAGACATGATAAAGAGTGAAGTGGCTTCATGTAAGCCTCAAGAGTAAGTAAGCTCAAAAGCTGGTAAACACTGTGTTTGTTCACCGATCATTTGTTTTCTGTGTCCTTAATGTGCCCGGTCTCACGAGTTTTCGTGCAGCCATCACAAAATACAATTGAATCAAAATACGTGCTGCGATCACGATGTAGGGTTTTTTCCGTGCTACGACAACGCTTCACTTTTTCGTGCTAGGACAATGCTTGACTGAGGGACAGTAGGAAAGAAATAAAGAGTTGATTCCTTATCATTTTTGTTTGCAAAGCAGTTAAAACAGATTGAAATGCCGTGAGAGTCCCTAACCCTCACCCTAACCCTAAACCTAACCCTACACCTAACCTTAACCTTAACCCTAACAGTCACTAGTTAGCGCAGATACTGGCGATGTTACGCACTGAAGCGTGATCACAGCACATATTTTTATTAAATTGTATATCGTGATGGCTGCACGAAAAGTCGTGTGATCGGATTGCCTTAACAGAATGTGTTCAGCACTCTCAAAAGACTGAATGTTAGACTGACTTAAACATATTGTGCCCACACAAGTGTGTTAAGCTATTCCAGCGTCTATATACTTTTATATACTATTCCAGCTGTGGGAGACATATGCTCAGCTGCGGAGAATATGATAGCTCACTCTTACAGCCAACAACTACAAGCCAGACGCTTAACTAAGGTGGAATAAACAAAATCAGGCTACACATACATTAGTCCAGACAGAGCACAAACAGGGTTGGGAAAACCTAAAAAACAACATGCAAACAGGAGGACCAGATATCAGGCTCCCTTTTTACTAAAAATGGTTGCACTGACCAAAGAAAGCCTTTAGTATATTTGAGTATATTTGACAACATTGTATTTTAGATGAAAAGTTAGAATAAGTGCTTCTGAAAAGCATTTCTCCATGTTTTACTCACTCACTCATTTTCTGGGACCGCTTAATCAACACTAGGGTCGCAGGTATCCGGAGGCGCACACACACACACACACACACACACACACCATTCGCTCACACACAACTCACCGGACTCGCACAGTCTTTAGACTATGGGAGAAACCAGAGACACTGGAGGAAACCAACGTTACCACGAGGAGAACACACAAACTTCCACATTTCAATGAGCTACAGTTGAGAAATCATTCTTTACTTATTCCATGCTGCAGTGATCAGCCACAACGTTAAACCACTGGCCTAATATTGTATAGGTCCCCCTTATGTCATCAGAATAGATCTGATTCTGTCGTAAAACCATCTCAGTTTGGCCCTTTTCAAAGTTGCTCAGATCCTTATGCTTGGCCGTTTTCCCTGACTCCAACACACCAACTTCCAGAACTGTTTACTCGCTGCTCTTGATCATCAATGTTATTCACTTTATCAGCAAATGGTTTTAATGTTGTGGCTGATCGGAATATAAACCCAAGGACCATCTTCACACACAGCATCAGAGGAAGTGATACTCTGAGATGACAACCAGATGTGCACACTCACTCACTTGCGCACTCTGAAATCGGTCATACTCTGTACTCATCCCAATTTTCCAATCACCTCAGTGTAGCAGTCATGTTGAACCTAGTTGGTGCTTTGAGGATTAAGGTATTGACTGTGTAGATGAATCATTTATGGAGAAAGCGGCTCAGATCCAATCGATTCCAAAAAGAAGCAGTACATTTTTAATAAGTGCACCAGAACTGGGGGGAAATAAATTTAAGCATGAGATGGAGGTGTAATCCAGGATCAGCTCCAGTTTTCAGCATGTATCTACTGAGACCATCATGATATGCTAAAATGACAGCATGCCCCCCTCACTCTCTCTCTCTCCATCTCTCACTCTCTCTCACTCGCTCTTTGGGGATCCTACACAAAACATACATAATCCACACAGTCTATAAAAGGGAATTTAAAATTAGCAGGAATGCACTGACATGGATATTCCTTGTGGATTTTCATTTCCTTGACTTCTTTGCACAGGTGTTACCATGACCTTATTTCAAACACAAGAACTTTCAAACCTCTTCCCATTTTAGCTCGGTGCCTCTCGCCTCAGAAATATACAGCTGGAACAGTAAAAGTAAAAAAAAAAAAAAAACTCACAATAAAAAAAGAACGAACGAAAAGAACAAAAACTTGGGATTAGAAGGCAGACAAGTGGGGAAGTAAGTGGTGAGAAAGTGCAGTGTGAAAGTTCTAAACCCCATTTCCACTGTGGATAGATAATGTGTTCCACTGGCGGCCCCTCCAAGGATGAGGGATTTTCACTCTCATCCCCTACCCCGGCACTCATTTAGAACGTATTAATCTCATTACAGGCCCAATTGTACATATTTAACATTTTCGGCTCCATTCCCACTTGATGATGGAAAGATGCAAGCCAAACCAAGGTGCTTTACAATACCTATAAAAATTGCTGAAGCATGCAGATAAGGTGCAAATGGCTGCAATTTATCAAATGATTACAGCAATTAAGTGGCAAGACTTTGAACCAGACAAAATCTCCGGTGGTTTGGTGGAACTTCCAGTATCCTCAGTGCACCCTGTGACTCAGAACCGCAAGTTATCACTCAAAACAGCCCTCGCTCGATACATCCGGCACATTCTTTCCAGTTAAAGGACACTGAATAAAGGACAATAGGGTACTGCCAGCCTCAATATGAGAATGTGTACAATTAACAGATGGCCAGCATATGACTGAGTAATGGATAAGTAGGCCTTCACTAATTACTGAAATAAAAGTGCTTTAAGTTGCTGGCAGGGTCTATAAATTGCAGGGTATAGTGAGTAGAAATGGCACGAGACCACTTTTTTATGTCCAATACCGATACCAATATTGTAAATTTGGATATCTGCCAATACGATACAAATCCGATACTCGCTCAGTCTTTTTTTAAACTGAAAACAAAAAATAATGTCTGGATATATTTTGTCTACCTTCACACAAATACAAAAATCATAACTGTGATATAATAAGGGAGAAACATCACACAGAGAACATGGTATAGTAAGATGTCCCCTATGGGGTGCCGTTTGTAAAAACAGCTTAACAAATTTAGAGGTGTCATTTTTTCATCATTTAGTGCAATTTTCACACAATTTTCACACATTTAGAGCTAAAAAACTAAATGTTGCACTCTAAATATAAATGTTGCACTTTTACAAATGGTGACTTTATATGTGGGATTTTAATGTACCACTTTTACAAATGGCGAGATATGCTTATTGGCCATGCCCTGCAATTACAATTGGCTGTTACTTAGCAGGGGGCCTGACTGTGTTGCTGTGATATTCCCTCACCAACATGAAGGATTTGCCTTAAATGATCTTAAATCTAAATGTTAAATATAAAAAATATATCTCGCACTCTACGTATGAAACTTCACAGTTCGATAGGGTTTGGTGAGACCTTTCCAATGACCCCTCATTTGCCATAATAGCCCCGGGAGATCCTGGGCCAGTTTCACAAAGATAGACTGTGACTATACAGGGTATAGTCAGACTTGACATAAATGTCTAAATAATACTGTTGCACAAAGCAGTTAAGACCCCGACAATCTTAAGTAGTACCATGCTGCAAAGAATAGTGGATTTTTAAAGACACTTTTCAAAACAAAAAAAAATAGTAGACCGAGCGGACACATCTAACTGTGCAGCACCTTTCCCCCCCTTCTGAAAATCTATATATTTTTGAGGAATTCAACACCTATAAAGACATTTTATTAAGGAAATTTAGTGAAGAATGCAGCAAAAAACGAAAAAGATTCAGTCTGGAAAAAGATTACCACATCCATTAACAGTATAAATCCTGCTGTCATCAGGGATGTTGTCGCGGTTCAAAAAAGATTGAAAGTATTGTGGTGACCTTAGTTATTGGGTTTTATTTAAGTTATTTGTTAAAAATGTGAATTGTTTGTTGTTCTGTT
>JBBPCY010000013.1:13892408-13902476 GCA_037974405.1 Brachyalestes nurse
CCGCACTTTTGCCTTTAGTACTTTGTGCAACCTCCCTTTGTCTACTACGTAACAGCACAGCGTCTTCTTCTATAATTCCTGCTGAGATCAGAGAACACAGAGCAAGCAGTCTGAAACCACTCTGCAATACAGAATCTCTCCTGGTCCTCCAGGGTACTGGGTCCTCATTTTTGAACTCTCCTCTTCTTTAAGAGTTCCTGAACTCTCAAAAAAGTGTGCTTCAATTACTTTTGCTCCTAAGAATAAGAAACAACACCAGTGACTGCGACAAAGATGGTCTTCATAAAAATAAATTCGTTACAATTAAGTACAATAGCAACATATTATTTTAGAAATGTTTTTAAACATTCATTGACTATCTACCAAAAGAATGATCAGATTGTGGATTAGGATAAATCCACCCATTATCTTTTCCATCCATCCATTATCTAAACTGCTTAATCTTTAACCAAGGTCATGCGGGGTCTATTCCAGCAGTCATAGGGCGAAAGGTTGAGAAACACCCCGGTCAGGCCACCAGTCTGTCACAGGGACCTCTTTTCTCAGTCAGTAAAATGTTTGATAAATCAAAAACTCAAGCTGTTAATCTTTCCAAACTCACATCTCTGTTTATGAATGAAATTTTCTCACCTCATCTTCAGACGTGTCTCATTGATTTAGAGTCCCAGGCATGGTGAGGGGTGTCAAGGGATTCATCATGAAAGCAAACACTGGTCTGTCTTTAATTAGACCACTGGATGAACTGCATAACTATGCTAAACAAGTTACAGCCACTTTCCACAATAGGGTGTCAGCAACTTTGCGTGGTTTTTTCTTGGTTGTGATTTGTGTGTGATAATAATAATAATAATTAAGTAACATGATTAATTTTTAATGAGAAGCCCAAATGATGTGCCCCTTGGGCCTTTCGCCTCTTGGTTTTAATTAATAAGCACATTAAGTCTTTCAATTAAAATGGTGAAGGAATGGCTGGGCAATCAGCAGGTAGCCTTAATCCAGACGCTAGCGAAGGGTCCGAGTGCGGCTTTCTTTATCAACCGAGACTGTGAAGAAAAGGTGTGATTCTATGTATCACTTCCAAAACCACATGTCACAGATACCATCATTTTGGAACCTATGACATTTCTTTCAAGCTAAGAATGATGCAGAATTTCCAGACTTAGTAATAAATACGAGGTTGTGGCCAGTACTGTGTATCTATACATTATCGGAACCACTTGTCCTTAACCAGTGTCCCGGGGAGTGCTGGAAAGTATCCCAGTGATCATATGGTGAGAGGTGAAGAAAGACTGGAATGGCCAGAAGTCCACCACAGGACCAAAGACTGATCATTTTAGTATAAAGAAAGGTCATACCATAATTAATATACACTATGTGGACAAAAGTATTGGGACCCATCTGTTTTTCAGGGTTTGGGCTAGGCCCCATACTTCCAGTGCAGGACAGTCTTAATGCTTCAGCACACCATGACATTTTAGACAACGTTTGGGGAAGAACCTTTTCTATTCCAACATGACTGTGCTCCAGTGCACAGGTCAAGTTCCATAAAGCAACACTCCAGAATCTTGTGGAAAGCCTGCCAAGAAGAGTGGAAGCTGTTATAGCATCAAAGGGGGGGACCAACTCAATATTAAAGTCTATATATTTGTCATATATTTTGACATATTTACAACATCATTAAAATCCCTGTTGGAGTAATAGTCAGGCGTCCCAATACTTTTGTCCATAAATAGTATGAAGCGCAATGTCCACAACGAGGGCAGAAATTCTGAAGATGGATCACTGAGTAATTTTCCACACACATGGTGTGCTTAAACTGCACAGTTATTGTAATTATTATGTAATGTTGGTCCTTTTTCTTCATGGCCAAGTATAAGATTTTTTTTTTGTCTCAGTTGTTTCAACTTGGCTTTCTTTATTTACTTTTAGGACCAAGGAAATGCCAAGTACGTGTAGGTAAAAGGGTAAAGGGTTGAAAAACTTTCAGGTGCCATGTATTTCTCTGCAGGAGTCTGATATTTTGGACTAATACTTTGACTCATGTTGAGTAGGTTTGTTACTATATGGGAACTGCTTTGGCTGTCTGATTTAAGAAACCCAGACAAAACTTCTGCTGCATTGGTAATGAAATAGGATTAAGAAACTAGCATGACTTGAAATAAATCGAGGGGAGACATATGCTGTATAGTAGATTTCCCTGAAAGGAGGAGGATTAATGAGATGCAAATCAGTCCACATTTGTTGTGGAGGATGATAGCTGAAGTGTCACTTTGATGGACACAGACCATCAGCTCAGCAGTAAAATGATTTTTTCCTCAGACTTTTTGTTTGGTTTCAACACATGAAATCTTGATAATCACTCTCTGTAAAATAGTACACAGACTTGGTTTAATATTGTTAATAAAAAAGTCTTATTTATTCTCTCTCGGCTGCTTATCTTTGGTCCTGACACATTTTGCTGATTCCCTGGAGGTCAGCTAGAGGTTGAGAAGTCCAAAGCAATCCTTGTTTAAAGCACTTTCCAGGAAAGAGTGAAGAAAGCGCTTCAGATCAGTCTTATGGACATGAAGAACACTCTAGAACATCCCCTTTCCTTTTCCCAGTGTCTGAGAGTGTATCAGGGAAAGAAGGGGCCAGTTTGTGACTTCTTATCAGAAACACACTTTTCTTTGTATCAGTGTATTTCAGTAGTTCTAAAACAGTGCAGGTATCTATGGGTGCAAATACAGTTTATGGACAAAAGTATTGGAGCGTCTGACTGTTACACCAACAGGGACATTAATGACATTGCATTCAAATACATAGACTTTAATATGGAGTTTGTTCTCCTTTGCAGCTATAACAGCTTCCACTCTTCTTGGAAGGCTTTCCACAAGATTTTGGAATTTCTGTGGCAATTTGTGCCCATTCATTCTGTAAAGCATGAGGAACCAGACGGTTATGGTTCCATCACTACAGCAAAAAAGAGGAAAAAATAAATTGATAAACTTATTACAGCCAAGACATTACCTTATGGACTATTCTGTCTATTGATACAAATAAAAAGATGAATGGGACATCAAAAATTCACACAATTGGAAATGGATGTAATGGTGAGTGATAAACCTAACAAACTTGAGTTTAAGAAACCTATGGTTTAAATGACTTAAACAACATAAATATGACTTTTTCAAAAGGAAAAAACAAACAAAAAAACAGGTCCAGACAAGACCTGGAGGTGGACAGACTGAAGACAGGGGGCTGATAAGCAAAGTGTCAGTTCTGTGGAGGGCAAGCTGCTAAAGACATTGATCTTACAGAGACTCAGCATGTGCAAAATACCAAGCTTTTAAGATTTTAAGCTTTATTTAAAATCCTATAATGGGGTACTAGCAGGTCTCTTAATGGAATGAGAATAAAAGAAGGCTGGATACAAACACTTTTATTAAAGGAATGGCACAATCACCAATAGCTCACTAATGGGGAAGAAAAAAAAAGAAAGGCTCATTTCCAAGTGGCCCTCTCTATATACCTTTAGGGTCAAGGTTACTTTATCATCAGCAGCTGTGTACACACACATAGTGAGATGAGACGTTTCTCCATGTACCACAGTGCAACATACAGCATTCAACAAAATGCAGGTTATAACAGACAGTAGAAAATAGACAGACAGCAAGTTCACTCATTTACTACACAGTGTTCGCTTTATAGGGAGGTTAACTAGTGAACAAGAAGAGGCAACGTTTAGTTAATTTCGGACACTCGGGATGTTAGGTTTTTACTAACTGTTACTTAACCCTATCCTATCCTAGCCTGCTAACTTTTCAGAGATATGGATCCAATTACTTGTCAAGATACTGCTGCTAAGGCAGAGGAGAAGACGTAATGCCATCAGGGCGAGGCATCTGAGACATATTTTGCTCATCAGACGTAATCAAATGCCAATGGTAAATACTGCCATGGCACCTAGCAGCTAATGTTAGCGTTATGTGTATTCATGTAGTGTACAGTGTCTGGTGCACTAACTAGTGGGCGAAATTGATAGTTGGAATTCCGAACAACACTACAAAATGGCTGATTCACTACATAGTGCCCTACATAGTGAACGAGTGCACTTTTCGAACACAGCTTACGTGTTTAAGGCTAGTAGAGGGCCACCAGCAAGAAAACAAAATACAAAGATACAAAGCAAAAATACACCAACAAAAACTGAGTACAACGTTCTTCTTAAACCAAAATAAACTTTCCCCACTTTACAATATGAACTAATACACCCCCCACTTGCCAGTAGTGTACTAAAATAATTATTGTGCATCACCAAGGACACTTTAAATTGAACTCAGGGAAAACAGCAACTAATTATCACACCCAACACATGAGTCCTTGCATACACCAGTTGCAGTTCAAACCTACCAATTTCTAGAAGCCTCTGGCCACAACTGATCACCCAACTTAGGTCACGCAGGTCACAGACTCAAATATTAGGCAGCAGTTTTTATGACCACTCATTAATGGAGACAGAGTTTGGAGCTACACACCTCCACTAATGTATCAGTTGGCTTTTGTGCCATCTTGCAACACTAACACACATACATGGTTGTTTACTTCCTGTTATTAAACGTTAATAAAACCCAGTAAGCTCCTGCATTCATACCACAAGCTGGTTCAATTCTTACACCAAGGCAGGAAAGCGAAGACTTTGATTCTACCTGCATCCTATTAACCTTAATTACCGCAGTCCTTGTATTGAGTGTGCCCACAAGATCCCCAGCAATTCCTATGCTGACTACAGTAATGACTGTATGAAATGTCCCCCTCTACATGCCAATACACATCGTGTGGCCCAATACACATCACAAAAAAGACAGACTTGATCAACAACCTGTGCAGCAGCATAAACTGCTCAATAACAAGTAGCTTACTGGATGTCAGTCCATAATGAGATCAACTTGTTGAATTGATTCATTTTTGTAAAAGTTAAGTTAAATATTTGTTCTCCGTTTCATAAATGTGGCTCTACGGTTTTTTGCTACTAGAGGTCTGAAGAATCAGCATCAGCTCATATCAGCAGGAAAGGCTGAATCGGCTATCAGAGGGAAAAATGGTTGAAATATAGCCTGAAATAACACAAACATAGACAGCGTCAGGTCATGTGGTTTGCTGTGTCATTTTTTCCCTACTTTTAGAAGCTCAAGTTCCTCACTTAAAAAAATGAGCAACAAGAACAACTTACAAGTTAAGAAACTTGAGGTTGCAATATTGGTGTCAAGGTGCTATTATGCAGTCTCTAGCTGGTGCGTATCATTGCTCCAGTTTGTTTTGCAAACATCAGAAAACAACATTTTCTGATAAATATTGTAAACCTATAAGGTGCTACCTATTACCTAACATTATTTTGGTCCCAACAAAAGCGTATGGAGGTGTTAGTACCACACAGGCATGCAGACACACAAAAATTCACACAGATTCTGGATAATCCATCATCAAAGGGTTTATTCACAGGTCAGGAGATGACGTAGATTGAGAACACTTTCTCAGGTACAGAGTGATGTGTGGAATTAGAATAGAGGCAGTTTTCTGACGGTGATTAAAAACAAGGAACTGATGTTTTGATGTGTGGGATGTTAGCTGATGCGTGGAGTAGGTGTCTGTTTGTGGTTTGTTGTGGACTCTACCAAGAAGTGTTTTGATGTTGCGTTTAGGATGAAATGGCCATCAGAACATACCAGGAATTAGTACGCAATTCACAGGATCCGAGGCATATTTCCCAGAAAAAGACCTGGGCCCATATTTGTCAAGCACCTCAAAGACCAGACCATTCTGCATATAATAACATAATAAAAAGCTCAAGGCAAACATTGGTTTTTCATATGTTATGAGCTACAGGTTTAAATGAACCAATATTAAACACAGCATTTAAAATAGGAAAAGGAATCAGCAGAAACTGTGTGATATAGTTTCATGATACTTGAGTCAAGCTATGACTTCTACTTTTTACTGTAAAAAGGCAACAAACATAAAAATACGTTTTTACATTTCACATTTCTATGATAATATTAAATATAATATAATATCTGTTGGTGCCCCTGAAGGATTACAGTGGTTTGTTAGTTCAAAGCTAAGGGCATTGCACAACACTTTTTCAACATCTCAGATTAAACAGGAACATCTGAAACGTATAAAAGACATTTCACATTTTACCCACATATTAATGTATTCTATTTGTAACATTCTATAAGAACTCCTTCAGTGATGAGTCCTGGCATCGAACAACTGCTGTTTACCATCTGACAGAAACCCACTGGTTATGCTTCTGCTTGTATTCACTGTTGGTGATGAAGCCAGAACTTCTAGAAGGCCTGTAGTGATGATTTCCCTCATGGAATTGCAACCATTGACTGGAAATCAAAATATGGCTCACTGATTCCACTGTGACTTCCTGTTGGTGTTTAATCCTGCTCCTGAATGCCTAACCAATGATTTATTCATTAGATCGTTTTCCTTTGCACTTTTGAAGATTTGAATCCTTTTATTTCCCATCAAAACGTAATCATGAAATAAGAGTAGTACTTGCCAAGTTTAAATAAAGACATGATTCTATTGAACTAGACAGGTTCCCAGAAATCACTAATGCCTATAAGGCTCTGAGGGTTCCCATCTTTTTCCTAAGCACAAAACAGTTTTGTCAGAATAGCGAAAGAAATATTACAAAAAAACCTTCCCTCTACAATTATTTCTTTAGAAGATGCTCCTACCCAGAGTGACTTTTGGTGGTGGGTGAGTGGTGTGGTAGGTTTGGTTCCTTAAAGAATCTTTCCAAGAATGGTTATTCTGATGTTTAATACATCCTTCCCTGTTGAGAATGCAATGTCTTAATCATGTTCCATTTAATACGAACAACAAATGTGATCTAACAAAGCTGGAAATGAGTAGATTTGTATTTTGTTTGTGTTACAAACTACTGTTTTAATGTAGAAAATACACGATGAGGAATTAAAGTCACACATCAGTCATGTTTTAATAATCTGAATATACAGATGTGAAGAAAAGTAACTCTTCTTGCAGAGGGTTTAAACAAGTTAAAGGGTTTAATGGCAATGTCTCTGAATGTATCTCTAATGAGAGGCTTGCTTTGAGAAGATTAGAGAATTTATCTTGGCAAATGAGATTTGTGAATGTAAACCGCAACATAATGTAAAGTTGTAACAATTAAATCTATACCAATGAAAGCTTTTTATTCTCACAGACGCAAGTCAAAACCATTTAGAAATCTTTGGAGTGCAGAGTGACAGTTGTATCCCTGCCGAGAATGAAACGAATACTCATATCAGTTTTTCAGTATCTTTTTTCCCTCCTAAAGCATCACAATGCTGTGTAGAATCTCCCACCCCTAATTTACATGTAAGAAATCTGTGAGATATGAGATAGTCAGCTATACTTCATCCAGAGGAGGATAAATGTGAACACACAAATGGGCACATTGAACGAAGTACACTCTCATTGCACAACATGGTGAGCTTTTCACGAGTGCCTCCAAATTAGAAACACTCAACATTAGGGGAGTTACGCTGGCTGCTAATGCACACCGGCGATTACGCCTCTTTCTAATCACGGCATCCATTGACAACATAATCATAGCACAATCAGGTTGTGAATCACAAGCAATTTGCAAAGTACCCCCGACATCTTTAAGAGGTTGGCTTAGTCGTCACTGCATATGCAAGGTCCTGAAAGGGCCTAATTAAGCTAATGAGTGGGTGCAAAGCAGGTATCCAACATTGTGGTTTGATATATCTCCACTCCAAACATACAAAACCACCATTAGCGCCGCACTTGCTCTGAAACACCTGGAAAAAGGCAGTCAGCAGTAGTGTTTAGCACAATCCCTTTATTAGCCAGATTGATACACACAGGTGTCAAATTAACCTCGGTAGACGAAGCAGATGGAGCTCTGGATTTGTGTTTCTGCTGTCCTTTGGGTGTGTTTGTGAAGGAAAAATAGAAAAGAACGCATCAAGGTAAAGAGCTACATAAATATCTCGCTTATTTTCTTGCCCCACAAGATTAATTATTCAAAGCAGAGCCGACGGGCCGCTTGCCAAGATGCACTGTGATAAGGCTCAGTTTAGAATTCCAAAGACTAATAGGTACATTTGAGCACGAACATAAAAAGCATGCCCTCCAACCCTAAGACGAGTTTTCATTTCAGAGCCGAAGTGCAAGGCAGATACCTTGAGGTAGCCAAAACCCTTATTAAACTTCAGAAATGCATCATGAGGAAAACGTCAATTAATCTGCTGCAGAAGGAGGCTGATAGAGAGTGGCAAACAAACAGAGTTGGAATGTAAATGGTAAAAGCCGCACATAGGGTTTTCTAAATCCAGTCATTGCTTTTTCCCCTCATTGCTCAAATATGTGGATAACAACAAAATTAATTATACATACTAATGTTCCCTGCCAATTTATTTCCCCAAAAAACGCATCTCCAAGAAAACAGCTTTGCCTTGAATAGTGCCTGTCTAGAATGTGAACTAATTTGGAGTTTGTAAAATGGACACTCAGGGGAGTCCAGGCTTAATTCTCAACAAAAGGAAGGGGCTACTTTCATGAAGGCAAATAGCCTCAGCCATCAAAATCTAAATTAACAACAAATGAACAACTGGCAAAAAATGGCAAGTGACCCAAGTGTCGCAATGCCTTAATAACTTAACAAAAGGTTGCTAACATAATAGGGCTTGGTGCCACATTTCAGTCCCCCAGTTTATATTGCTCCAACCCTCAGGTCTGTCTGTCAGTACAGAGCTAAGTTTGAGATGTGATTGCTTAAAACAGGCATCAAATCAAACACCGCCATGCTAAAAGGGCTTAAGAAAGATGCGAGTGTGCTGGTGTGGCCTACATTTCTTCAGCCCTGTTCCCTGTGCTCTTCAAAAATCCTTTGTTATGTCAGGTAGTCGCTGGATGTCTCCCAAAGCCCCTCAGGCTTATTGGTACTGCATGTCTGCAGAACTAATAGAGGACGACCAAAGGTAACAAGGCGTTTTGGAACAATGCTAAGCACTGAAATCGCAGCTGCAGTGCTGGGGGGGACTGAGTGAGATTAAAGTGAACCACAGTGAAGTGCTACAACTACACAGGGCTAAGAGATCCCTCTCTGATACATCCAAATGGAAATTTTTTTCCGTACCTCACTCCATGACAGCTGAATGACCGAAAGTGATAAATACTGTTTACAAGCGACTGCACTTGATCGCTGTATAAATCAAGTGTCAAAAAAGTGTTCACAGTTTACTACTGATCTAGTCCAAAAGAGGTATTAACAAGTGCTGTAGGAATGTTATAACTGCAGTTAAACTCTTTAATAATTCTATGTGAATTGTCAGTGATTTGCCTAGCGGTTTGCATGACTATAATGCACATTTTAGGTGTTACTATTTAATCTACTTTCCAGTGAAAACTGAATTCATGTTTGACAGGCGTAAAATGTTCAGGTCAATGCCAGATGTCATTTCTGGTATTTCTGGCCACCTCTTAAACATTGTAAAACTGTCTGGAGACACTTAACTATGGTGAGAAAGCACAATAATAGACCTCAGGGTATTTTAGAGATGATGTATAATGTTGAAAGTGGAAAACAGAGCTGCAAAGTTCTGCTGTGCACAACAGAGGGGATTCCGATGATTTTTGACAAGCCATTGTATGTTATTGCTAACATTAAAGTCCATGTTTATAGTTTGGTCTTGTCAGGTCTGGCTATTCAATTAAATGTCCAAATTATCAGTAGCTTACTGAAATATGAATAACGTGAAAGCCATGGTCCTTTGTAAAGTTGCTTAAAGGTCCCATGACATGCTGATTTTTTATGCTTTTTTATAGGTCCTAATGGTCCCCTAATAAAGTATCTGAAGACTCTTTCTGAAATTCATACTTGGTGCAGGATTACAGCCCCTTAAAATCAGTCCCACAATGAGAATTCCTGAGGATCAGCTGTTTCTGATAGGCAGGGAGAGGTGGAGAGAGGAGGGGCCAGCTTGGACCACGCTACCATGTGCTAATATTTACAATGTATAGCAATGACTACTGCGGTCA
>JBBPCY010000013.1:13929186-13942636 GCA_037974405.1 Brachyalestes nurse
CGAGAGAGATGGAGAGAGAGAGAGAGAGAGAGAGAGAGAGAGAGAGAGAGAGAGAACCGGAGAGAGAGAGAGAGAGAGAGAGAGAGAGAGAGAGAGAGACCCTGCTCTTCAGTGGGACTCCAGCCTCCTAAAAATATCCCCTCTTAGATCGATTGGCACATTTCCTTAAATTACTCACAATCACAAGAGAGGGGCAATTTGCAAATTTGAGGAGCTAAAATTTACATGTCACACAAGGGGAGGGATAGACTTCTCTCTTCTTTTTTTCTTTTTTGATCCACAGTTCCTGGAGAGGTGAAAGAAATACGGATGGCTTTGCCTCCTCCAGAGAAGGGGAGGGGGGTAAACGGCAGAACTGAGACGGCGATAAGGTGAAAGAGAGAAAAAGAGAAAGATAAAAAGAGAGAACTTAGTGAGTGAGGACAAGACAGGCAGTTAAAAAAAATAAAAGAGGGTAAAAGAGAGAACTGAGAGAGGCGCGGTATGAGAGAACGAGAAAAGTGAGAGTGAAAGAGAGAAACAGAACACATACATGAGAGCGAGGGAAAGAGATAGAGAGACAGACAGACAGACAGACAGAGAGAGACGGAGCTCTGTGACCTGTCTGGCTTTACCTTCTTAGGTCTGGCTTTACCTTCGACTGTGACTACCCTGAAATGATCAAAGATGAATGAGAGCAACTCAACATCGCCCATCGCTCTGAACGTGAAGTGTGTTCGGCGTATAGGCTCTATATAGGCCACATCACGTCCAAGCTAGCCATATACTTCACCTTCCCCAGGGCATTTCCAAAGGGTTTTTAGTTTGATTTTTTGTTTTTTTTTATATTTTCAAAATCATGACTGCCTTTGCCTGCAAGCGAAATGGTGAAACCAAGCCGGCTGCCTGCAAGCTCTCCATCCACTTCTGTCTTTTTTACTGTCCAGTTCCTCTTACTAAGTAAAAATGATCAGAATGATCCTTAATTTAATATGAAACTACAAACACGTTTTTTGGCGAATAAACATATTTCTTCTATGGCATCACTAAAAGAACCCATTGTGGGACCTTTTTGCACTACAGATGGATTAATAAATACCTAGAAAGGTTGTGAAAAACAGCAGTCTTCTCTAGACCACACAGTCATTCAATAGAGTTTTCCTCTGTCTGGAAACATAAATCTCATGGATGAGCTGTGACAGTTTAAGTCCCAGAGTTTTGCATTGTATGGACGATGGCAGGAGAGAACCGTAGGGAGAGAGCAAGTTGGCTTCAGTTGTTTATCGATTGGGCTGGAGTCATACATCAGGGCACTCTCTCTCTCTCTCTCTCTCAGAGAAACGCTCTCACAGCTCTGCTAACATTCACTCTAGGCTCCTCTGTGTCAAAAACGCTGTTCAGCCTGTTGGCAGGCCACCTATAGAAGAGCTCCAGCACCTCAGCTGATGAAAGGCGGGCTGTGACAGCGATTAGTGCCCGGGGCCTGAAGGCTACCTCAGATGTCCGATGCCAAAGGATAACAGATGACAACTCTTGTGAGTTTATGCATTAGGCTTCGGTATCATCGCCTAGCTCTCACCACAATGCAACACTCATCTCCCTTCAATGTTTCATGAGGGACAGTGGTACTGCAAGTTGATTGTGATAGTACAGTAGCCCACTCCATGACTCTTGTTAGAGCTGCACAATGTATCATCTGTTAACTGTTACTACAATATTAAGGTGATATACTGATATTATAATCCTACTATATGAATCACAAAGTGATCTAGCTATGTGCCCACAAACGTGCTCTTATTTTCTAGCACCTGTTACCAGAATGGCTCATTTTTATAGAACAACGTCATGAAAATGTTATAGTTGATCAAATCTAGGCAGGTAGGAAGCAAGAATTTGTCCAAACAATTGATTTACTTATAAAGCAATTTCGTATGGGATCAATAAAGTTTTCTGATTCTGATTCTGAAAGGCATATATATATATATATAAAACAATTACAGTAAGAACATATGACAAACTCTTTTTGTACAAATGTAATATTGAATAAATCTTTTTTTTTTTTGGACAAAAAACGATTCCAAAAACGATTCGAACTCAGGTGACAACTCTGGTGAATTTATGCATTAGACTTATCATCCCCTATCTCTCACCACAATACAACACTCATCTCCCTTCAATATTTCATGATGAACAGTGGTACTGCAGGCTGATTGTGATGGTACATTCCCCCACTGCTTGGCAAACATTTACCAAACAAGGTGCAGAAGCTATAAAAGTATCTGTTTGTGCGTTACCGTGTGCGTTTTCCACATTACCTGAACTAAAAAAGGTGCCTTTTCTCTCTATCCTTATGTGCCACAAGAACTAAAGCGTGAACCGTCTGGTGGGCCTGGTGGGATGAGAACCAATTGCCTAAAGAATTTCTTATTCTTTTATTATTTTCCACTTAAGTGGTTTTGTATACCATAAAAAGGCATCATTAACTTTTTACAGTTTTCAACATCTCTTTATCCTTAAACATACCTTTAATATGAAACATGTAAATTAACCCTATTCTGAATTGTGCCTTTTTCAAAAAGTGGACAGTAAATTACATTTTTTCCGGGACAGGAGCCTGCACAGTACATTTGGAAATTTTACCAGTACCATAACCTAACCCTAAGCATGTTTTTATGATATAGATTTTAAAGTTTTAGGAACTAGTAAGTAAATGATCTAGTAAGAACTGATTAATTGGTCCCAATATATTAAGTCCTTTCATATTAAGTATTAACACACATCAAACACGGTTTTTTGGCGAAGAAACATGTTTCTTCTATGGCATCACTAAAAGAACCCATTGTGGGACCTTTTTGCACTACAGATGGATTAATAAATACCTAGAAAGGTTGTGAAAAACAGATTAAATGAAAGTTCGCTGTAAAGGTGTTCATGAATGTTCAAGAAACATTCAAGATCAGAAATGTCTGATATTCTGTTTTGGCTGTGTAATGATTTCATGATAAAAGTAGCAAAACCACACACACACACACACACACAGAACTGTATCACATCACACAGAACTTCAACACTACTGAGTAGTGTGTGACTATGTGAAAATGTGTGCATGCAGTCTGTTGCCATGTGGTTTGGTCACCTTTAAAAATGATGCATGTTGACAAACACATGTGGTCCAACACACATGATGCTATTAGCCTGCAGTCCCCCCTGCCAAGCACAGAGAGACAAGTTAATCATGTCTGAGTAGTCTTTCCCATCACTGGCGGGCACTTTAATCAAATTATGACCTTGTAAAGCATGCACTTGTCATTTGGGACCTGAGAGTCCTCACTAATGACTAATTAGCCCCATCACCTGTTCCCCTAAACTTCCATTACACCCATAACTGCGCTTAATGTAATGAAATAAACAACAAAACACAGCGCCACTGAAACTTTGGAGAAGACATCAATCAATGAGTCAGTGATTTGTAATGGAGGAAGGCGATGCCTTTCTCTTCCCAAAAAAGCCACCCATCACTGGGCTGGAGGACAATAAGGATACACATTAATTACCAGCCTGTGATTACTTCATCATGGAGGGCAAAGAGCAGAAGCTCCACTCATTGTCATAACCCTCGCACCCTAATTTAGTGGTGCCACAGTTAGCGCTAAAAGATTGCGCAACATTATCGTTTAAACACTGTTATCATAACAATCCTGCCTTCATATCTGTATGAATAATGGGGTTTTAATCTAGACATTTACTGTGATTCTTTCATCATGAAATGTTCTTACATGGAGAAGGACAGCAATTTAAAATTGTATGACAAATGTAAAAAAAAATATGAGATGATGTGCAGTAGATCAACATCCGGTTGATTACAGGTCGGATAATCAGCTCAAAATTAAGCAGCAAACTGAGCTCAAATGTGTTTTAGTGTGGAGAATCTGCATTATGTTTAATGAAAGGTTAGGATTGAAGAACTCTAAAAAAGTTTTAGCTCTTTGTCTCTTAAGACTTTGAGATAGGTGAGTGCGGAGTTATTCTCTTCGGGATGAAGGCTGGGTTTGGGCCACTGAGAGGCATACAGATGTGGCGGTTGGCGCTGAGCGCCTAAACAGTTGGGGTGATTCATTAAGGCTTTTATTTTACAGACACTCTATCTCTCTGGGGTCCCCTAGCATCTGCCTGCAATATCAGATAGAGAGGATGAGAGCGAGAGACGCTAATAGGAGAGGATGAAAAAGGGGAAGAGAACAAATAAATGAGACATAGACGGAGAGAAAATACTACTACTACTATTCATAATAATAATAATAATAATAATAATAATAATTAGAAGAAGAAGAACAACAACAATTTGTATTCATCCAGTACTTCTTTTCCCTCAAAAAAGCTAATAATAATAATTAAAAAAAAAAAAAATAATAATAATAATAATAAGAAGAAGAAGAAGAAGAAGATTATTATTAATAATAATAATAATAAATTACAATTACTGCAAGCGCAATTATACCACACCATTCATTTTTATTTTCAGAAAATAAGATTCTTCATTTGCAAGTCAAGTAAAGGAAGCAGACTTCCATAAAGTCTTTTAAAAAGGTAAGAGAAAAAAGAAAGAGTGCGAAGACCAAAGGAGAAGCAACGGGAGAGAAAGATAAAGAGCGCGAGAGAGTCTCCTGAAGGCTGTGGATAAAGAGGTAGTTGAGAGATGGAGTATGAGTCCCTGAGCTGACATCACAGACACATCTGGCTCAGGAACAAAATGGCGCCTGTTTGAGGGACACATGTGGTCAGACCAAATGCTTCATCCACCTCTTCTGGGTTTTTGGTC
Organism: Brachyalestes nurse; assembly: GCA_037974405.1. NCBI lineage: Eukaryota > Metazoa > Chordata > Actinopteri > Characiformes > Alestidae > Brachyalestes > Brachyalestes nurse. The sequence goes on from JBBPCY010000013.1 coordinate 13,933,985, forward strand.
TCAACGCAGCAGAGCTCAACTGAGCTTAGTTTAATTGAAGCACTGAGCAAATTAAACAAATCTGTGAAATGTTGCTCCTCACATCTCACACACCAACTTTCAGCAATGAGACAACAACTGCATGCTAATCAGTTAGAACTCCCCCTCACACACACACACGCACATGCACACACACACACACACACATGCACACACACACACACACACACACACACATTTGTCTAAAAAAAGTATCTCCAAAATAGTAGCTTTACAGAAAAAGGCAAAACGTTCTTTATGGAAATGTGACAAAATGTGTCAGAGACAGTCAGTCCCATTTTGGTCATGTGGTTTATATACTATGTGGACAAAAGTACTGGGACACACCTGTTTTTCAGGGTTTGGGCAAGAAGGATAATCCTAATGCTTCAGCATACTAAGATATTTTGGACAACAGCATGGGTCCAACTTACACACAGTTTGGGGAAGAATCTTTTCTATTCCAGCAGGACTGTGTCCCAGTGCACAAAGCAAGCTCCATAAAGTCATGGCTGGATGAGTTCAGCGTGGAAGAACTTGACTGGCCACACAGACCCCTGACCTCAACCCCATCCAACACCTTTGGGATGAACTGGAACGGAGATTGTGAGTCAGGCCTTCTCCTCCAACATCAGTGTCTGATCTCATAAATGCTATCAATTCTTACACACTTTTAATTCATGGTTTCTATTGATCGGCTAGTTTCTTCAAAACATAATATATATATTGTTTATGAATATCACAACAAGACAAAGATCCAAAACTACAGTGAAATCTGCTTTGAGAAAAAAAAGATGAAGGTTTTCAAATGGCCTTTACCATCCCCAGATCTGAATATTATAATCTGTGATTAGATCTTAAACATGCTGTGCATGCAAGAGGACCTATGAATTATTTCTGACGTAGAAGCGTTCTGCAAGGAAGAGTGGATGGATTTTCTGACAATTAGACTTGGTTCATTCAAAGAGGTTCTCACTAAGTAGCCAAACTTAAACACATGCCATGTTTTATGTTTTATTTTTTCGATATGTTAAATTCAACAAATAAATAATGCTTGTGCATGCCATGTTCTAGTAATATGTCATGTTTAAGTTTGTTTCCCTGGCAGCCTGATGTGTCTGAAACAGGGCACCCCTGTCTTAACCCTTATAAGGTCTTTGGGTCTGTGGGACCCGTTTTCAGTTTTTAGCTTCAGAAAAATGAGTGGCATTTCTATTCATAAATGTGATTTAACAAATGTAACATGTTTTGTTTATATTACTTGCAAATGGGATGAAGTAAACCTCTCCGGAGAATTTTAACAAAAAAGATTTGAATATGTTGAATGAAAAGCCCCAAGATGCAATGGGTCCACCAGACCCAGCAGGACTCCCTGTGTAAGCAAAAAAACGAAGACCTTAGCAGGGTTAAGTTCTGCTAATGTAATCAAAAAGCACGCGAGATGTCGCGTTCATGCTTACTGCTGTGGCTCCATGTTGTTGTGGCGCGTCTCCAGTTCTTTATCTAGTGTGATGAATGAGGGCTGCAGCATCCCAAATGAAGATATCCAGCCCCCACTGCCATTGTAATGAAGCACTTCAAAATAATGTGGCCAGCCCCAACGGAGGTTGATCTCATTCAATTTTGTTAAACTATCTGCCAAGCATGCAAGGACAATGGCTGTCTTATATAAATCACGGTCTTAAAGGGCACCTGGGGGTTGTCCCTGGGGGAAAATAAATAAATAAATCTGGATAAATAAAAAGGAGGCGAGACACAGCACAACACATTGGAATATTCGATGAGTGCTCTGGAGGAGTTCCGTCTGAATGATATATAATGTCCTAATTAGCACAACTTCAGGGCACAATTCGCAACAACACTTCTAATTGTAATGACCAGTAACGTTATCTGTGGAATGAATGTCGACGCACAATCCGAAGTGAAAGTGGGATTTTGTAGAATTGGAAGAATGGGAGAATGGCGAGAATCAAGATGTCTGTCGCTCAGTATTCTCCTCCTGCCCTACACACTGTTCTCCACGGTGATAATCCACCTTATGCTAATAACATGAGCTATGTGTGTAGAATGCTAAATGGGGATTAACAGTACTGAGTGCCGACTGCGGGCTATGTATGTAGAGGAAGTGTGTATGTCATAATGGAGCCTCGATGGCTCGTGGGCTTCATTACTTTGGAAAGCTGAGGAGATTAACTTATACAATTAACCTTTATTTATCATGGACACGGCACCTCCAGCCAGGTCAAACGGCCCATTTAAGATCATTACCTCAAAGCACATTTTAGCAGACATGAGAGAGAAGCATGATATGTTAGCATGATGAGAATAAATGAACTCGCCGGCAATAATCAAGGGAAGGAGTGAAGGTGTGGCACTTCGCATTAGTCTGGAATTTTCTCAAACCCTTTTTTTAAAGGCACAAAGACACATGGGGGCGAAGGAAAAGCATGTGGTAAATGCGAAAACAAAATGATTACACATTTCGGAGCAATCTGCAGGTCCTGCAGCCCTAATCATTCTGTCGATAGCCCCTCCAGTGTGCAGGTGCGCTGTTACAGATGGTTTTATGAAGTTCCATTAAAAATAATTTAGCTCATGGCTAGGCCCAGGAGGGGCTCCTAGGCTAAGAGTAGGCGCTTCCAATACCTCGCCACTCGCCCCCCCAGCAGTGCCAAGCGCCATCGCCATGGGAACACAGGAGGCAGCCTGGTGCGGTGAAGCAGCCAGACGAGGTAGAGGACTTCATGTGTGTCGGCACGGAGGCCACTTGATCAGAGCTGTTAGAGAAGTTGTTTCACGCAGAGGTGTACAAAAACATGTCAGTCACATGACCTTCAGTTTTATTCTTCCTGCTCTTCTAACAGCGGTGGAGGCCCACGGTAATTACAGCTAAACCCTCAGCTCAGACCATAAATATCAAAACATGGTCAATAATGGTCTATTTGGATTAGTATGATGGCGCTAACCTAAGAAAATCTTTGGACCATTCTAGGTGGATATGGACATCAGAAGCTTGTCAATGGCATTTTACTTTGTACACTATATGAACAAAAGTATTGAGATGCCTGGCCATTACAACAACAGGAACGTTGACATTGCATTCAAATACCTAGAGTTTAGTATGGAGTTGGTCCCCCGTTTGCAGCTATAACAGTGGGAATTTGTGTCCATTCGTTCTGTAGACTATTTGTGAGGTCAGGCACTGATGTTAGATGAGAAGGCCTGGCTCACAATCTCCATTTCAGTTCATCCCAAAGGTGTTGGATGGGGTTGAGGTCGGGGCTCTGTGTGGCCAGTCAAGTTCTTCCACACTGAACTCCTCCAGCTGCGTCTTTATGGAGCTGCTTTGTGCACTGGAACACAGTCATGCAGGAATAGAAAAGGGTCTTCCTCAAACTGGGTCCACAAAGTTGGAAACATGGCGTTGTCCCAAATGTCTTGTTATGCTTGATTAAATACACCTGTGGCATTGGGTATAATTGATTCACCTCAATTCAATAATTTAGAGGTGTGTCCAGGAGTGTTGTCCGTATTGCGTATATGGCATTTCTAGAAAGATTACCTAAGGACTCCTGGATACAGATATCATTCTACTGAATGAAATGGACTTTTACAATTTTTTAGTTCCAAGAAATCATCACATCAAGGTATACAGACCATAGGATGGTGAGTCTGATAGTATGACAGTAAAAGGCTAAAAAAAAAAGGGAATTTAAATTTTTTAATTAACATTACCTTTTGTAGTTGGTTGTTGTTATAAAAATATATATATATATATATATTTTATAGCTGTATGAATATTAAATAAGCTTTGTCAGAATGTACTTACTAATTTCAATAAATCAAACATTATTTTCATTTATGAATATCATGTGCAATATCACTACTTATGTCAATATTACTTTTTATTACTTAATATTAGTGCATTAACATACTCCAAACTACCATTTGTGTCAGTAGATTTCACTCAACTATGTTACTTATACACTTTTTTACAATAAACATTTATTTAGCCTTCCACAAACAGTCCACATTATCAGCTCGAGTTGCTGTGTGTGCCTATTTCAGCATTTCACTTCACAAACTAAGAATTAGAATTGAGATCTGGTGATTTTATTTTATTTTATTGCATTCATGTTTATGAGAGTTTAAATGAGACCAGCATAATTCTTATTTGACAGGACTGGTGCTATCATAAAGGATAGGAGATGTGCAACCAAACAAGAAGAAATAATGCATCTGACTAATTTATGTCTGGGAAACTTTATATACATTCAGTGGTTCCAGCTTTGCTGCAGTTATAATCCTGTCATTCTCCGTCTTGTTCAAACAGCTTGAGGATTTTTGCTACAATTGAGACTCTTTAGCAGAACTGTAGCTGCTTGCTGATTATCTATAGGTCTCCTGTGAGCCCTGTTCAGCATGAAGGTGTCAAAGGCATTTCTTTAAAAAGCAATTAAGTTGTATTTGAATGAGCAGGATACAGGCGCAGAATTAATCACAGCAACAGCATGTGAGCAGCTGGGCTTCAGTCTGCCCTACTATAGATAGCTCAAAGGGTCAAACTGTGCTAAAAAAGTTTGTGACATTAATCATTTAGTGGGTTAAATAACACATTAACATTGAAAAGAAAAAAGTAGGCTCATGGAACATTGAGCTTTTTTAAACAAAGCGAACAAGTCATTCTGGAAGGTTTACCACTTTGTTTTATGCATGTCTGTTTTTGTTGTCAATTCAGTCAGCTGCACTTTCCTGCCAGTGTAGTCTGTGGTGGGACAAAAAGAAACAAACTAAAAATGAGGATCTAAAACCCCAGACCAGTGTTCGACTATCTAGCCCATCTGTTGTTGAATCTGTAAAAGTGTGGAGAAAATGGATTGTGACCGAGAAAAATGATCTAATAATTGTTGAATTGTTTAACGGATGTTTCTCTAATAATAGGAAATTGTGTTTTAAAGTGTTTTAATTTACTTTATATTCAGCAATGGATTCTGAATAGAAGCCAAATTATTACAAGCTAATGACATGCTGCTGTGGGAAAACAGGGAATGGGACCACCAATGTTTCATTTATACATTATACATTAACTGTTCATCCAATGTGCTTCAGCTTGTAAAAAATTCTAATTAAACTGGGGTTCTCCATCCTAAATGTTCCTATGAGCATCCTAATAGATTCCACGACTTGCACAGAGCTGCAGTGATTGGGCAGTTTTGGAAATGCTGATCTAGCTCAATAGCCTCCATGAGGACAGTTCAGTGGAATAATAAGCAATGCTGTCAGATGTCACTTTGTAGCAATGATTGGCTGTCAGTATGGCAGTAATACAACACATTGCACACCGAGGAGAGGTTTATTGGCTGAAATCATAGCTGAAGGGGAGGGTAAGCCAGTCTGTAGATGTGACAAACAGAGAAAGTGACTTATGAAAAGCTGCCACTGAACAAAGTGAGGTAGAGCAAATTAGAAAGAGGCAGGAAACTGCAGATGTGCGCCAGCGTTTATATGATAAGAAGGTTTATCAAGATAGTGCAGGCAGTGTTTAAAAATGAGGCTGTAGCAGCCTATAAGATCAGAGGAACCATAGGAGGTTCTGCTGTCTGCACACTCTCCCTGAGGCATCAGATCTCGGGAAAAGGCAAATATTTTCAGGGTAAACACAAGTGACTAGCTCTCACATTGCTGTTTTTCAGCTCGAGAAAATTCAGCCCCTTTATATGCTGAGACGGCAAAGCCATTTGCTTCGAAAATCTCTCAGACAGGAAAGCTAGGTGAAAGATGTTTCAAAACCATTCCGTGCCTGTGGTGGTGTGAGTAAGGGTTTATCTAGAGCTGAAATGCATTTTAAACCTCTTTTGATCAACGTGTAAGACGATGTTGGGAGAAGAGAACATTTGTATCAATTACTGAGGCATAGTCTGCTGGATGGCAGCGGCTGGTATTCGACGAATTAGCTGTAATTATCTCTCAAAAGTGGCATGACTCATCTTTGCTGCTTTGCTTTTATAATTTTACTGTAATGTAGACTTTAAAATATGGAGATAATTTAACATATTAGCATGAATGTTATGATCAAATGGATACTTTACACTGCAGACCAAATGGCAAAGCTACTGCAACCAGTTATGACCATTAAGGGAAGCCCTGATCTGGAGCTGTTGGTGAACCACAGTGATGGCTGGTCATAATATTGGTGGGGAGGGCTGAGCTGTCAATAACTAATAGTGAACGTATCATGTTAGAGAGCCACTACAGTGATGAAACCACAGAATGAGTTGTTTCACGGAGACAAGCACACTTAAACGAAATGTAATGCATGCAAGTAATGCAAGAGGTCATGGGATCGAGTCCTACCTATACCACCACTGGGTCCCTGAGCAAGACCCTTAACCCCAAATTGCTCCAGGGAGACTGCCCCCTGTAATCAGGGAATGGAAGTCGTCTTGGATAAAAGCGTCTGCTAAATGCCGTAAATATCCATGTAATGTAATAGTAAGAAAGCACAGCAGAAGGAACTGCACGTTACTCGCTACACCAGGAGTGTTGAACTCCAGTCCTGGAGGGCCGTGGTCCAACACGTTTTGGTGATTTCCCTGTTTAGAAACACCTGATTCACCTCGCCAGTTGTTTGAGGAGGAGAACCATCAAACTGTGCTGGACAGCGGCCCTCCAGTTCCGGAGTTTGACAATCCTGCGCTACACCATGAACAGAACAGGTATCATTAGTGAAGTAAAACACAAATGTTCACATTTGTGTCTATATGATTTATTAGAATGGCTCTGAGCAGTCTATCAGACAGATTCCTGCCAGAATGAGCAGGACTGCAGGAGGCAGAGCTGAACACTGTGGGCTCAAAAATGAGCTCAAATGTGTTACTAAGTAAGCCAAATGAAATCAGCTTCTAGTCATTTTTAGCAAGTAAAACAATGTGAATGCCAGAGATTCTTGTATTTCGAAGCCTAGTTAAGATGTTTATGTAGCTTTAAGTACTGAAAAAAATTCGAAATTAAATGACTAATTTTCAACCTCTCTCTCTTTTTCTCTCTGTCTGTCTGTCTCTCATTCATTTGGCAATTCTGGCTGCAACACTTACATATAGAACATTTATGATATCACAGAGACAATACATTAAGAACTAGCTGGGTTTGTACCTTAGTAGTTTTTCCCTGATAGGGGCCCTTACAAAGTACTTCCTGAGTATGATCTATAATGCATATACGAAATGCAGTGACTGTAAAACGGGTTAAAAGTCTATAAATTCTAGCTGTTCTCAATTACCTTTTATTTTTTACGGTTAAATAGACAAATAGAATGATGTCTGCTGTAGCAAAATGTGGAGTATCAGTGTATGCACAAGCAAAAGGAGTAGTTACAACATTGGATCAAAAATAATAATTCCATCTTCTCATTTGTCTGTGAATAGTATATCCCTGATTATAACATGACATTGAAACCTTTCCATTGTTTTTTTTTATAGTGGGCATTTATCTACTTCTTCTAAAGTTATTGCTAATCCTAACCAGGAACAATAATTAACACCACCTCACAGGTCAAATCTGGGTGTAGCAGCGGTGCTCCTGTGAATGTCTGCTATAAGCCTTTGAAATGGTGAACTGACACCTGCGAGCACACCCTTCCACCAAATCCACATTCATCCAGATTAGCTCTCTGTAGCAACAGATGCTGCCGTGCACGCTAAACCAGCCATGCTGAATTCCCATAATTAATCTCCTATTACTCTCCATAGCTCTCCATCATGCCAGTTATCACACTAAAATATCACCCTCCAAGGAGACGGTGTAGGCAGGGATGTACATAAGCTCCTAGGCTGGAAAATGCACGAATCAGGTAATGCTAATAGCATGGGATTGCTTTAAGACTATTCTGGTCTGTTTCTTTATGGGGAAATAGATGACAGTGTATTTGTGTAGCATCTCGTGTAAATACTGAACCAGGTCAGAGTGAAGAACATGTTAAAATACCACTGTATTGTATGGATATTGTGAGATATTTCACCCAGTTAATCCTGCTGGTGGGGCGAGGTGGAGGGTGGGGGAGGGGCCGGCTTGCTGTCACGTAGCTGGTAAAAGACAGTTGTATTTGTCTGTCGTGAGATTCGGGACATTTCCTTGATAGCCAAGCAGTTGAGATCAGTGCCAGTAGCCCCACTGCTGTAAGACTCCTCAAATTTTATCCATTCTCATCTGATCACCCTGGTTCACAGAGGTGCTCAGTCATTTCATTGTGGGGAAAGGCAGATATCGTGCATGGCATAACACTAACAGCAGCATGGTTATCCAAATAATAAAGAAGTACAACACTTGAGTTAATGTTTGTATTCACACACCATTCACACACATACCTGATACCCAGTGTTGTGCATGAACACGTTCAATGAACGGCATTCATTGAACACGCTGAACTGAACTAGCCGGTTTACAAATTATGAACATAACCACTGAATGCAGTTCACGCTCTACGTTCGCAGGACAGTGATGGGAAGTTCGGTCTTTTCAGATAGCCAGCTCTAGTGGCATGGCTCCCAAAGAAGAGCCGGTTCTTTCGGCTTCCAAACGGCTCTTAGTTTATTATCATCTGTAGCCTCATATTTTAGCCTAACTTGACAAATATGA